>JAQQRF010000073.1:0-288615 GCA_030523145.1 Trissolcus brochymenae
AAAAAAAAAAAAAAAAAAAAAAAAAAAAAAAAAAAAAAAAAAAAAAAAAAAAAAAAAAAAAAAAAAAAAAAAAAAAAAAAAGAAGAAGTCAACATATTTGAATTCCGATAAGCCAATAGAGCAAATTTTAGGCCACACCGCATGTGTGGCAAGACAATCGATACGTTTCAAGGTCGAGGGTATGATTGGCCTCTGTCAATGAACAGCAAAAGCAGAGAAAATCGACGCCACCAAGAGAAAGAGAGAGAAAGAGAGAGAGAGAGAGAGAGAGAGAGAGAGAGAGAGAGAGAGAGAGAGAGAGAGAGAACTTTGCTTTTAGATACAAACGAATCACAAATCTTTTATTTCATCCGCGATAAAACGAACAGAATAAATAAAAAGAACCGGTGTTCTGGAACATTGAGAATTCCCACGCAATTTTTTATATTTTCTTTTATATTTAAAACATGTGAAACATGCATTAAGATTATTTTTAGTGCACACATTGCTTTATAAATTTGAACTCTTTTATTTTTAATAAATAATAAAACAGTGAAGGTTATTTAGATTGTTCGTCGGTGGAAATATCGAGGTCTCTTTTAAAACTGTTGTTTTTGAACTGAGAATTCATAAGCAGAATTAAAAATCGATGCGACAACTGCGTTATTCATAAAAAAAAAAAATTTTTTTTTTAACGCCGCGACTATTCTTATCTGAATTATCGACGTGGAAAGTATTCGACTTCCTTAAGAACGTTTCATTGTTTACAATAAATGCGCCAATCTACTCGTGGAAATCTACCGAGTGATACTTTCTTGTAGGCAAGTGAATAATTTCTCGTCCAAAAGCAGTTTTAGCCATTCCTGACAACACTCCTCGCATGTAGTTATTTTGCCAACAAAAAGTATAACAAAAACGTCCCTCGAATACGAAAATATTTTCATAAGAAAATTATTACAATAATTTTTCTTTGTTTGATTTTTTTTCTGTTATTCGTCCATCTTTTAGTTTTATTTATTTTTTTTTTTTTGGTTAAACAATTTTTTTGTTCATTCTTGTTAGCAGGATTACTTTTTTCAGCATAGTTTTATCAAGCACTTCTTTTGTTGGTCATTTCATAATTCTGCCATCTACTCCAATATCAATCACCAGAATTGTCTTATCAAAAAATCTACTTGTCTCAATTTCCGTTTTATTATGCTTTCATGAGTAACTTTATCAGCTTTTTTGCAATAAATCAGAAATTAAAAAACAGTCCACATTTTTGAACTGTTATATATATTCGATATAACTTATCTAAGAAAATAAAAAATGAAAATAAAAGTAAATATATAATTTGATGATGACGTATGTTGATTGATTAAAAGTCATTGAATATTATTCAACTTATCAATATAGGAAATTCTATATGATATTATATTTAATTTACACTTGTGATTTTAAATAGAAATTCCGTACGATAAACTTTGTGTGATTAATAAATGTATTAATCATTATTTATAAAATGATCGAATCGTTGATGAATGTTATTCGATCAGATACGTATATCAAAGGCGTGTAAAATATTTCTTGAATGTTCAATTGGCATCGGCTCATTTTTCAGCATTCTATATTTAGTGTGGACCCCACTTATATAAACAGTGTTGTATAAATTTATTGAAAGCTGGACTTTGATGAATGAGTTTCGGTTCTACAATTTGCGTCATTTAACGGGACATATTAAATCGCCATTATTAGCATTTTCATAACCGTTTCAGCTACGTTGTAAATGTATATAGCTCAGACCGTGGAAAAGCGCTGGATGTGTCGCGTGAACAATGCGACGTTGCACAATTGAAAAAAAAGAATGCCTAATAGCCGACAGTTCTAAGAGAATTGCGTTATTGACCAGACGTCGTTGAGTTAGGTTATTTCTGTCGGGTTCATATACCTTTCTAGATGTTTGCGATTTGCATGATTGCCACAAGCCATTGGTATACGTCCATTGAAATATCTTTTTATAAATAAATAAATCTGATTATTTAGAACGTTAAGTGTATACCATTTTAAACTCCGAACTCAACAATTTATAACTGTAAAGATTATTTATACGTTCATTTTTGTTTGCTTTGTGATTTGAAATTATAAAAAAAAAGTGACCAATCATTCAGATATATTTAGATATAACAATTAATTTTTTAAGATTTAAAAAAAAAAAGAAGCGATCAAGTTGAAAAAATGTTGAATCGTAAATTAATGAAAATGTTATCGAAGAATAAATTACAAATGATAAGATTTTGATTTAAATATTAAAAAATTTTGCAACTATTATGCAAGAATTGGATGAGTAAATTGTTTGACCAAATAAGCAATTCTTGTATAGCCAAACGTGATTATCTTGTTAATGATAAGATAAGGGGAGATAAAATTGCAGATTGTAAAAAGCTAATAGAGTATTCCTTTCAGAAAGTGTGATTTAAAAAGTGCATTGAACATTCCGCGCGTTGATTCGTATTGTAAAAAACGATTTATTATGACCACGCGCGACGCGCAAAAAATGACAATTTCGCGTTTGCAAATTCATATTTTGTTCAATCGCGGCTCGAATTTCAATGTAGAAATAACGTCTGCGCACCACTCTTGCAAACAAGTACATATTAAATATCACATATGCCAGGGAATTGTATGCAACAGAGCAGCTATCCTCTTGGTGTAAAATAAAAATAATGAAAACTTGCGTAACGCTTTTTACGTCGTTGACATTGCATTGTAAAATGTATACACATTTGGTATACACGTAATTCATTACATAACGTCTGTGTAATTTATTGATTAGATTTTTACGATACACTTCGAATTGTGTTTTTCCTTTTTTAATCAAATTCACAATTATATTCAGCCTCTCGGCGATATTTGATTATTAAAATACCCCATATGAAGAAATTAGTCATTTTTTGTTCACCCATCGTTTTTATTTATTTATTTATTTATTTTTTTGTTCAAATCTTCAAATTATGAAAAATTGATTAGTTTGATCGATGCGAGTTGCAGTGTTTGATCCAGTTATGGCAAACGGTTATTATATATACACTTAACAGTTTTGCAATGCTCAGACATATACGTACAAGAAGCAACTTGCAAGACACGTAAAACTTTAAAATATATGAATAATTTAAACAAAAATGTTATCCAAGTATTGTCCATGTAAGGTAGCTGCATCGAGGTAAACATTTCACTTGTTCGCGAAATTAGGTTTCTCGGCATATTGCAAATAAATTGTTATTTCATGAAAAATGCGCCGATTTGGCTAACGGCGTTTTATATTTATGGTGTTTCGAACGAGGATGACTTTTACGACTCACGGATTAGTGGCTTCTGACAGAAATAGTTTTTTGGTGCACGCAGCCGAGTTGATCAATGAAGTGACGTCATTCGAGCACACCACCGAGACTAATAAAGAAAAATTGATCGAGAAATGAAACACATTTTGCTGTCGCGGGCGACAAATTTGAGAGGAAAATTTGTGTAGGCCTTTTTTTTAAAAAAAACTTATCGATTAGATAAAAAAAAAGTGATTGTGCATTTCGCAACTCGAGTCATTGGCTTTTAATCAATTAGCCCGACAATAAAGAAAAAAAAAAAGTATCAAAAGAAATCGCGCAATTTTTATAGATAAGATTATTTCAGGACTCTTGTGATTTTATTTTGATTCGTCTTATATAAGCTCGGTTTGTTCGTCCGAAGTTTAAGACAAAATATTGTAGATTTTGTTTTATTATTCAATTCTATCGGACGTGATGAATTAAAATCAACGATGCTAAAAATCGAATTATATACCCGCTATGACAAGGGTTCTATGTCAATCGGCTTCCTCTATATAACAATATAAATCAAACCAGACACGAAACGTTATCTAATTTATTTTTTTTGTCTCCCTAATTCTGTGGGTATCGTTGTGCCGAGTTGCACGAAATGACAAAATAGCATTTTTATATATCCTGCTTGCGTTTTACTGCCGAGCTCCCCAGCGACCTCAAACACTATTCTGACACAGGCGGAATATCAATGATATTGCTATTTTAGGACTGCTCTCTTTTTAAACAAATTCAAATTCGAACAAAGAAAATACGTATGATGAAATGACAACAAAAAAAAAGAACAAAAAGGAAACTGGCAAACAATCATCTAAATTGCTTGAATTCAATTTCAGGATAAAAATTATACAAAATTTGTATAATAAATGGTTACATTTGTTTTAGATTAGTTTGATTAGGGCCAATTTTGAATGCAAAAAGGGAAGAAAACAAACGTGCACGCACGGTGCGTGACCAATTTCGTTGATAAAAAAAAAAAATATTTTTCTTGTGTGACCGTGCAATTCTTCACATGATTGTCGACGGTGAAAGAAAAAAAATATAATCATCTGATTGGACTTTTGTTTAGTATAAGAAATGGTATTGTAGCGCCGGTCATAGTGACTATAGTGATAACGATGACGTCAGCACACGGCTTATCCAGCCGTTGCCAGTCACGGTCGGACGTGACTTCGTAACCAACGTACTATGCTAGTGGTATATATCGGCGTCTAAGCGAAATGATAGCAAAGTAGTTTAACATTTATGTGCCACCACTGCTCGCGGCCCGTTATCGATATACGTGACTACCGTCGCCAATAAAATATCATGCTTATCGTTTTATCTTCAATACCATTGCAATACCCTTTTTTTGCCTTTTCTGTAGCTTTTTCCATATTAGTTGCGACAAGAATTCGACCCCGAAAGAGCGACGGAAATGCCAGAAGAAAAAAATAAACAAAAAAATAGTAGTGAAATAGAAATGCTTTTATATTTTGATACCAAATTGTGGTATTGGAAGTTTTACTTTTGAAGAAAATTCTTTTGCTTGAAAAATGGTTTATCATGAAAAATATATTCGCGCAATTGAAATAGAGTGAACATTAAATTTCACAATATTAACTGATCGTGCGAAATTGATCAATTTGTAATCTGTTGATAGTTGAAATATTTCAAACTTGGTTTAGATTGATGGATTTTTGGAGATTAGAACGTGTCAATGATATCGTTTATATTTTAGGATTTTTATTTTTACGAGTTTAGGTGAAAAGTAAACTTTTCAAATGACGTCAGTTGAGAGATATAAACATGGATCAAAATTGTTTCGTGCCTTTGATAATGATTCTTAGGGGGATTAATGTTTGAAACTTTGTGAATTGACGTAAGAGACCGGCTTTACGATTGACATCAAATATATATAATACCATTTTGTTTATGATCCTACAATTCCGTTTGGACATTTTTTTTTTTTTGTATCAAAACAATTTTCGTTGCTTTCAGTTCGAAATTGAACAAACAACATCTTTAAATATTTGCATATCGAAATGAATTCCAGTTTTGAATAACATTGATTGAAAACTGATTGAAATAAAATTTAATGATTTTCATAAAACGAATAAATCACTGAGACGTAAATTGACAGTTCGAAGTTTGCGAATCCAGATTGAGCACGTATTACAATTGCGGTAAGATTACGGTAAATATAAATTGCAAATATCGCGGTGAGATTTGAAGCTAAATTATTAATTAAGCACGTCTAAAATAAATTATTACCATAACAAAAATCATCAGGACTCATAAAATGGGATTAACACCAAAATGAAATTAAAATTCAATGAAACATCAAATTTTTATCTTTTAGATGTTTGAAAAAAAAAAAAAAAAAATGATTATTCATTTGTTTGAAAGAACATGAACTATTTCACAAAATTGGCAGTGAGTTTGTTTGTAAACACGTGAAATATTCATTGAATCTTTCGTAGCTGGTTTAGGGTGATGGACTATTGCGTCTTTGCAAGTGATTTTGGCTCGGAGCTTTGGCAAGCTTGCGTGTGAAGCATGACGTCACGCACAGTCGGACTAACTTTTACCCAGCCAGACGGTATGTGCGGCCAGCTGAATCAGAGGTTCAACCAAACGAGGAGCAATGGCACGCGCATGTGCAAACCGCTTACAGTTACCTATATACGGAACTCGATGTGCTCGTGTGCGAATCGTGCTTACACGCATGTAAGCTGCATGACACATCACCGTGACGTACGCGATATAACACGGCTTTAACAATCATAACGTTTTTATGTAACCAATATTGTCCGGTTGTCTCAATCATGTCTCGATCACACGTTTTTTCATGTAATCTCTTCTTTTTTTTTTATTTCATCTCAATTTGAAATTCAATTTTACACGGAAAAATGAAATTGATCAAAAATTATTCAAAATGATTGAAAAATGTTCTGGAATTGAAAACAAATAAGAATATGTTTTAATTAGAAAAATTAAACTGTGTTCGGTCGGATTGAAAGAATAATTTGTTGTGTTGTTCATTGACGTTTCCTCATTTTAAGGCTATTAGTTGAAGGGATTAATTGGATCAGAGTTCTCAGATTTGTTTCTCCCTCGTTTATAATTTTGACCACTTTACCCTCCAAACGGACGTTCTACGGGTCTTTACCAGCGAGCTTAGTGGCTGCGGCTATCGTCTCGGTCAATAATGCCTCGCTTGAGCTTCAGCGCGTTGCGCATTCTAACCCGTTATATTTGAGCTTCACTTTCAAGTCCAAAAAAACATTTATCTAGTCATCCTAAAAAAATGTTAAGCTTGTCATAATAACTGTGTTAAAAATATTAAAACAAGTTTTTTTTATTCAAAAGAAACAAAATACTATTGCATTTTCAAATTTTAATTTACTGTATCAATGAAATTAAAATCTGTCAGTGTAGTTTCAGCTTGACAGTTTGGCATCGACATAAATAAAGTTGAATACAAAATGAAATCGAATTAAACGGATAAAAATAATGGTAATTTTAAGTGGTAAAAAAAATCGAATTAAAATGTAAAACTGCGATGAAGTCAAATCTGAATAAATAAAAGAGAAAGTGGCTCGTTTGCAGAATAAAATGAGACAGTTTAAAGGGAAGTAAGCAAAAAGGGACAAAACGGAGACAAAGAACGTCCAGCGAGTGGCAAAAAATGGCTCCTTGAAAGTCACGAATTTCAACTCTTGGAGGCCTTGTGCAAAAGATATCGTGCGTGCACGCAATGTCGCGTTCGGCTCTGTTTGTCCTCCGTATCGGTCACGTCATAACCATTGCGAGCAGGGGCCATTACGCTAACACATCGATGTCATGCCACGCCACCATTACTGTACATCCAGTATGCAGCCCGCGCGTGATTACGTGTACTGCATTTGCGTGCGTGTGCGTCACGTCACGTCGCACACTTGATTTAAATAGAAACCAAAAAATCCAACTTTATCTATCACTCCCGCATCTCCCATCAACAATTCCATCCCTCATGTCTCCAACTTTTATCCCTATAATCAAATCAATCTTTTTTTCAACGTTGAAAATTCGTTAGCTTTTTTTTTTTTTTTTTTTTTCAAAATTTGTGAACAATTTTGCAACGAGGAAAAAAAATTTTTTTCGATTCGGTTCGTTGAATTTGTATGAAATCGTCATTGTTTCATCACTTTTTTTATCTCATTAGGTAACCACTTTGATAATAATAACTTCGTATTATCTCGTGAATTTCGTCATTTGAATTCATCAGGTTCGTTTAAAAGTCCAAACTTGAGTTCCGTTCTCACATCTGTTCGTCTCGTCAAAACAATTTTTTTTAATTTTTCGTTCGGGGGGTTTTTTTTTGTTCCTTTGTCTTTCAGGTTTCGGTCAGCAGGAATGAAAGAAATTTATTCGCATCGGGCGAGTTCTTTGTTTACCGAATGTGACGGCCTCGATTGAAAAACGCACTTCCTCGTGCAGCACCTGATGCCTCGACTCTTCCTCTATAACTTTGGCAGGTGATCAGCCGAAGGTGCATCAAACGAACAGGTGTACGAACACTTGTCCTCAGTCGATTTTTGTCACACGAGAAAGTGTTTCAATTTCCTACAAAATATATGGGTTATTCTACCGTTTTCATGATAATTGGACATAATTTCAACCTTCCAATATGCATCCTCCATAAAAACACGCAAATTCTCCACTCTTACCAATGGAAAAGTATTTTTAATAAAAAAGAATATTTATTTCATTTTATACAGTTGCAAAATAGTGCAACTTAAGGATGAAAAAAAAAATTTTTTTTGAAAGTAACTCTTTTTTTTTAAGCAACATGCACGACTGATACAGCCTAGTCACGAATGACAGGAACTGAGGCATGTTGTTTCGGCCACATATCTGCGGTGTTAAAACGTTCGAAAGTCTGCTTACACTCGCATGAGATCACGTGCAGGAATTTATATGACGCAAACGTGACACGTTTGCTACAATATTACAGCTAACGGTCCAACTGATGCACTTTCGCATTATTTCTATTCGACACCCAACTCACAGAACTGAGACAATTATCCACTGAATCGAACTCAGAATTCTTAAGGCAAGACAGCGGAGTTGATTTTAATTTGAGAAAAAATGGTTCTGACTTTGACTCAAAAACCAAAATATATTCCATAGTTAAATTGTCTGAATTTTGAAAACTAAAGTTCGACTAGTTATAAAAAACGAACTTGAGGGATCCCATTTTACAGAGCACTAAAGTTTCCATCATCCGAACGATGATTTTTCATAATCATTTCTGTGCGAATGTTTTTAACTTGTAATTACAAATACCTCTGATATCTTTTTTGATGTGAAATATAAATTGGATGTTATTATTTATAATTGCCCTCAATTATTGCGTAGAGATAAGAAAAAATCATTGCATTTTGTATGCAACAAGTCATTCACAATACAGAATTACAATAATTGAGTGTGTGAGCATGTTGTTATATACAAAAAAGAAAAAAAAAAGTCAGGCAAACATTTGCTAGACTTCTTCATTGTCTCAAGTTCATTTGTTGTGTTAAAATTGTTAAAACAACTTTTTGATTGAAAGAAATTGTATTATGATTTTCATTATGAAATATTTATATTCGTATCTTTGGCATCGTTTTTAGAGTAACTTTTATGATTGATTTAAAAATGGTTCGAACGCCGTCGTGTTTATTCATTACAGACGTTTTCACTTATTACAGACATGTTAGCCGTGACAGTTATTGTAGCTTAATAAGAAGATTCAAGGTCAGCCTTTCTTTTGTCTGTAACGAAGCAAGTATTCTTGCAGTGCAAGGTGAAGTATGTTGAAAGTTTGCATTGGTGAATTTATTCCAGTCCAGTTTTATTTTCACAAAAGCCACGCGCTTGCTCGTCAAACTAATGATTATTTATTTTCATTGAAATGTATGTTGAAACGAATAATTAATTGCTGTTAACCAAATTTTCGAGTTATAACAAAGTACAAAGCCCAAGCATGAGAAAAAACAAGTGGAAACCGTTCATTATGATTTATGAAAAACGATTTAACATTTTTTCAACACAGTCGCTAAACATTTTGAGGTCGACTTTAATGGTGGCCAGTTTCGTACCGCTTATTACGAACTGTGGTTAAAAGATGTAAATTAAAATGAAAAATGAATAACCTTGGTCGAGGTTCAATTAGCAATAAAAAGGTATAAGTTTATTCATTTTTCTAATGTTAGTTTGCCTTGTGACACAACATTTTCATAAATATTTTTCTTCATTTTTGCAAAAGAATTGCCGAAACCCGGGATTGAACCGGGGACCTTTAGATCTTCAGTCTAACGCTCTCCCAACTGAGCTATTTCGGCAGATGAGCTACCTAGTAATATAAGAACGTTTATATTATCAAATGATGAAAAAAATGTTTTATTATTGAATATTTCTTATTTTTTGCAAAAAAGTTGCCGAAACCCGGGATTGAACCGGGGACCTTTAGATCTTCAGTCTAACGCTCTCCCAACTGAGCTATTTCGGCGGATGAGCTACCTAGTAATTTAAGAATTTTTATATCACCAAATGATAAAAAAATGTTTTAGTTATCAATTTTTGCTTATTTTTTGCAAAAGAATTGCCGAAACCCGGGATTGAACCGGGGACCTTTAGATCTTCAGTCTAACGCTCTCCCAACTGAGCTATTTCGGCTGATGAGCTCCCTTATATTTTAAGAAGGTATACAAGCAGTTGAAAAAAATCAAGGATTATCTTATCGAATTGTATGAAATTATTAATTTCAACTGACTGAACGTTTTTTAATAAATATCAATCAGTTATATAGATTAATCTTGTGATAATTTAAATAATTAAATTTATATAAATAATAATAATATAAATAATAATAATAATATAAAAATACAATATATATTCTAAAAATGTTGTTTGTTTTTTGCATGCAATTATTAATGTCATGTCATCAAAAAAAGCACAGACATACAAACAATAGTCACGTTATTTTCGCATGCAAATATTCATATGAATTTGTCATTGTAACTTTTTGACGAGTTTTATCGCACATACGATAAGGACATAGCGTTAGATAATCACAATTATTTTTATTTTGATGATTTGTATTTAGTCGCTGACATCATCCGTTTGCATGATCAAATTTAAAAGTGATTAAAATTCGCAAGTCAAATTCAAATCAACTCTAATTTCGTTTTCTGGTTTCCAATTTGATCACAACAATTTTATCCGTGCCTAAAAATGCATTTTTTTAATAAAAAAAATCTATTTCGAAATAAAAGCAGAGTTTGGTAATAAATTTTTCAATTTACGAGTACTTTTCCAGCCTGCAGATTAGATAATAAAAAATATTTTGAATAAATCATAATTGTCGAAAAATGCAATGATGTCATAGAGTATAGTTGTAATTGTAAACTTGACACTTTCTTGAAACATTTTTCAAAACAAAAAAAGTCTTCAGTGCTGATAAGTCTGAAATAAGTGGAAACATCGATGTTTAATATTTTTCTTTTTTAAATAAAAAAAACGATATGGAATAGGAAAATTTCATTTGTTTAAATTGAAAGGATAAGAAAGTATATCGGATATGCACAAATTGTTCTGAATACGACAAAGACTGATTGATTTATCGTGGACAGTGTCGGCGGTTGAGGGAGATTGATAAAAACGGGGAAAATGCGGGGAGCACATAATAGCGGAACATTTTGTAATTCGTGAACTGTAAGGTGCGTTAGAACGGATAAGTGCGGATGCTGGTCACGTCGGCCGTAGTTCCGAAGGTGCTCGGAGAGCACAGTATGGAATACTAGAAGCGCGATGGCGTTCACGACGAATACCTATGTGAGCAACGACGGTGGCAGCGATGCCAGCAACGAGCCCGGCATCGCAAAACAGCGCGCGTCACACACGCGACGACCTGCCCAACAATGCCCGTCACGTCTTCCAACACTACCATGCCTCATTACGGCTACCTCGCTTCTCTCTTCTCTGATTGGCTAGAATCCGCACAAATTTTACAACTGCCTGCTCTCATACCAAGACCATTCCGAATTAACCATCAATCTCATTCCCTGCAGTTTTTCTCTCCCAATCATTCATTTTTCAACTTTTTTCCCTCATCATTTCGAATTACAATGATTAGTGAAAAAAATGAGATAGAAAAATTTAAACGTATCACAAAACTAGAAAATTTATGTTTGGATGCGTATGATAGAAAATTCAACATCATGAGTCTGTGTGATGGAACTAACAATTATGAATTGTTGCGTGTGACGAATTTTTCTTATTATGAATTTAAATTTATTACGCTGGTGTGACATGATTTTATCATCACACAAGATACCTTCAATACCAAGTTAGTGTGTGTGATTGAAGACAATATCTTTCTCAGACTCGTGTGAAACAGCTTGAAGTTATGAATCACTGTGTGTGATTATTTTATAACTAGAAACCATGTATTTACTACTGCAAGTCAATGCGTGTGACATGATTTTCTTATCACACGACAAACTTGTGTGATAAAATTGATTTAATGCGTAGAAATTATTATCTAAAATTATATTTATGAAATCCAATTTACGGATGATAACATTTGTTAGAGCTTTTTAGCGACCGTTTGTGAAGTTATTTAAATGAAATACAAAATTAGCAGTGATAAATTTGATAAAAGGACGGAGAGAAATCGAATATAGGCAATTAAAAGGGATTGTCGTTAGTAAGGATTGAGTATTGAGTTGACCGTTTGCGAATGCATAGCACGTAAGAAGGACAAGCCGGAGAGCGAAAGAGCGGCCCGACTGCAACTATACGGACTCATCTCGTCGGTATTCAGGAGTTAGCGCATCGCAAGTCGTATAGGTTCAACGTAAAATATCTGCAAAGTGGGAAGCCGGAGGTCGAACTCGAGGATACGAATAAGAAACGGAAGCAAGGGACAGTCAGACAGATACCACGCGAAAGAAACGCCGAGCGTGACCAAGTTTTAAAAGCCGCTTTTGCCACTGTTGTCGTACCTAGTTCACGCCCCTCATGAATTTTAATCCCACATTGTGTACCACCTCCTGCGACAGCTTGAAACCGATCTCAACTCAACAGTCCTTACGCGTTTTCATATCGGAAAAACCTACTCGCTCATTATTTATTTTCCATCCCAATAAACTGTCTCAACTATGGCTATTATTTTTTGCTTAATTCATCGTTGATCGATCTATAATTCAACCGGCAATAATTAATCGTTAGAGTGTTTGCACCGACGACAATAATAATTAATAAACTAGTTATACCGTCTATCGGAAATAGTTATAGTATAGAACTTTCTTAGTGGAACGTGAAGCGTATCGTCAGATCAAGTAGAACAAGTCAATATATAGTGAAGCCTCATCTCCTTCGTAGTGTCAAAGTTATAATTTTGATTTGAAATGATATTGAATCAATTGAACAATTCTAATTACTTCTTTTGATTAATAACAATAATTAATAACATTATATTGTAAAACAAATTGTGAGGAATTGTAAAAAAGGGTTGAATTGGGCCAGATTGAATGATACAACAATTGTTCAAGGTGGCAAAAACTTTGGGCTGTGATCATTGGTTGCAAATTAAGACGAGCTTGTTTTTAATAAAAAACAATATTGCCTCCTGTGAGGTTTGAACTCACGACCCCTGGTTTACGAGACCAGTGCTCTGCCACTGAGCTAAAGAGGCTCTCAATTTCTGTCAGCGACTGTACTATCATAAACGGAGGCGCAAAAGCGCGCGAACTCACGGAGATTCAAATATCGTAAAGTCAAATTTTTCATCGAAAAGATTTAACTTTGCATAATCGTGGCTGTAAAAATTGTCGTCACAAAGCATAAAACGAATCGCAGTTATTTTTGTTACAAAAAATATGAATTTGAATCATCGCGGCTTGCAAGATTTCTTTTTCGTTTGCACAATAATCTTGCGATAAGATTATCACGGCGTTTTGTTTATCAAAGTTATCTGTGATAACATTGACAAATATTTAATGCTGAGATAACTTCATTCGTGGAATCAAATTGCAACTTCTCATTGCAATTAAAATAAAAAAAAAAATTGCAACGCTGGTGTAATTTCTTATAAGAAACTACAAGTTAATTATTTTGCAATCAAAATGTTTTATTTTACTTATTGTTTGACCTTTCTTCAACACTTCACTGAAGAATAGTTATTAAAATTCCGATAACTTTTCTTTGTTGAATAATCTAAAATTGAATTACAGTTTTTCATCATGGAAATATTCACCGCGAAATCTATATTCAAGTTTTTCTCCGAAGTTTCAGCGATACAAAATAATGTGTCAGACTTATGCTAAGATTACAAAGTGATATGATAATACGCACTTTGTCATTTCAGTTATATTTAAACTTCGGTTCACAATATTTGAATAGCGTGGAAAAAGAATGATTTCTTTGCAATTTACATAACAAACATTGAACAAAAAAAATGTATTGACACATTTTTGTTAATAATTTTAAGAAGTCTAAAAATACATTTTTAAACGTGTTAAACATTTCGATTCATTTATGAATTTCGAGGATCCTTTTTTTAATTAGTCAATGATTTAAGTGATGTTTAATAACAGGACAAGGATGAGAGAAAGAGGTCGGTTTAATAACAAAAGTTTGTAAAGGAGATCAAAAATTGCCATTGACCCAGAATGCCTTGACACAGCCGTCAATTATCACTTCTCGTTTGTCGCGAAGGTGCCCTTTCGGGGCTTGTGCCACAAGCACGAACAGATGTTGCGTCTTGAGATTTGAGTCCTATGGAATGAGTAAAAGGCCCCGCACAGCTTTTCAGTTCAAATCGTACTCTTGCAAGGAGCAATAAAGAACCGGGACTGGCGCATCCGTAATATACCATTGTCCGATTAAAGCAGATGTTACGCCATGAATAAAAAAAGCGACAAAGGATTCGCACGTCAAACCTTCCCACTACTTTTGCCACAATTGCGTGCCATCAATACACAGCCCGGTTCACTTTTTTTTTTAAACTCAAAACAACCCTCGCCCGTAAACTCACTCTGATTCTTTCACTTTTGCTTTTTCTCAGACAAACCTAAAAATCACTTTTTTCAATCAAAACCATATCAATCTAGACAATCACAGGTGTACGAAATTTTAATTGGTACCAGCAATTAAAATTTCGCTTTCTTACCTTTGAATAATAATTTTCTTTTGTTTCAAGATCCAAAATAGTTTGGTCTTTTTCGAATTAAAAGACAGTTTTGATAGCACTCTTGAATCTAAAATTCCGGAGAGCCTTCCGTTCATTGGCATGCCAAGTTGCACATTAACCTTGACGCGAAAAATGCTTTATTAATTGCAGACACGTTACATCTGTTTTCCAAGAAATTCCGACATTGAAAGTTGGGTCGGAATTTGTGTGCATAAACATATATCAAAAGTGAATAATCCCCGCGGAAACGTGGCAACGCTGGCCGCGAAAACACGTTCGCACGACGACTGCACAAACACAAAACGGGATACGTGTGCAGTCCCGTGTACATACGCGCGCCGGACATAGGAGACATGCCCACACGTACGTCTACCAACGCGCACAATGTATGTCATATTTATTTCGTTTTCTACAGAACCAGTGACGTCTTTGCACGCTCCAAGAAAAAAAAAAAAAAAAAGAAGAAACGTTTCTTTTCAAAAATAAGCAGCTTCGCGGGTAGTTAAACTTAACACTCGCTCGAGTTTTGTTTGCAAACAATTGCCTTGCGGAGGCGGCGCATAACTGGCCCAATCTGCTAATAAAAATTTCCATGATGCAAGTTATTTTTAATTTAATTTTTTTTTATTATTTTTTTTTTTTTATCGAATTAAACAATTTTTTATCCCTCATTCAAAACTTCATTCAATTATATTTTTCAAGAAATGAACATTAAGTGATCTGTAATTTATTTAGAAGTAAACTGAGGAATTAGTTTTGTGGACTGTTCCATTATTTTGTCGTCGTTTTAATCCTTTCTTTCGTTCTTTCTTTTGAAGGTACTAAATTGATGCTGCGAATGTTTTGGATTTTCAGTTCAACCGGTCGTAAGGAAAGGAATTTTCGGACCTTTGGAGAGAGACGTGCAAAATGCTCTTAGCGACCTACGCCACGGCACTGTTACGTGCATTCACAGACGCGTGACGCATTATTACGTTTTTACACGTTCGCTTAGCGGTGACGAGGAGCCAAAGAGAGTTTACGTAGCGTGCGGACAAAGAGGCCGTTCTTTTAATTGAATTCCCTTCTTGAAATTTCAAACGCAATCCCACCGAGCATAACAATGAATCCGGTTCCGCGAACGCCGCGCAAGAGCGCAGGTCCACGTTTTACGTGACTCGTGACTATACAACTCGTCAGAGGGTTGTAAATAGGCTTCCCGTGGCAGGGCCAGGGCCGCATCCCAGCCTCTACGCTTGCTCCTCAGTATCACATCATAAAATTATCAAGATATTAAATCTTTAAAGAGGAAAACTACTTTGAAACTGTCGTATAAAATTGAAAAAATGTCTGAAATGGGATATATGTTTCAAAAAAATCTATAAAAAAGTAATAAAAAAGGATGGATCGAAATTAGAAGGACAGTGACACTTTGATTTGTTTCAAAAATTTGAACAATTTTAAACGACGTCTTTCTATTTTAAACGTTTCAACTACAAGCTCGACTATAAGTCTGGTTTTCGTTTAACCTTTGCCATCCAGAGCGAAGCTGATATGCCTGGCCAGCGAATGAGTGAGACAAGGTCAGATGCTCGAAGCTACAAGAGACCCAAACAAAGACATTAAAATTGTTTGCTTGCTAAGTTACAAAATGTTCTTTTTTTCAAATTTTACAACACATGAATAACTCAAAAATAGAAAGATGAATACCCTCGAGGATCAACGAACTCTGAAAGGTTCAAAATAGATGAAAAAATTGACTCAATAAAAGAGGAGTCTTGTTATCAGGAAGCTATTTCTAATCTGACTTGCAAATTTTGTATTTGATTTTCGGATAAAAAAAAGGTCGATGTGAGGTAAAAAGCCGGCTATCCATTTGTTGCTTTTCATCGTACATTGACTCAGAATCAGTCACAGATATGCCAGTTTTTTTTCTCTTCTAAATAGGCCTATATTTAGCCATTAAACTCGCTATTTAGATTAATGCTGAATACGAATGTGGGGTATTAATATGATCTAATAGGTATAACCTTGATCAAGTTCAACCTTGGGACTTCGTTGGAGATCTCGTTCAACTTTAAGAGCATACTTTCAAGTCTCGCATCGTTCGAATGAACAATCTCTCAATTAGCAAGGTTTAAACAAATAAAATTGCCAATTTCCAGCCTTTAACCCATTTCTTAACATTGATGCATTTAAGCATCATTACCAATAGTTTCGTTTGATTCTGTTAAAACTGTTAACTACAAGAAATACTCTCAACGATAAAATCATCTAGTTGATAACAAAGTTCAAATCTTGAATAAAAAAAAGTATTTGTGAACAAATGTAATGTATAAATGTGAATTAAAACCGCTTGTTTTTACATCTTTGTAACTTATTTTCATATTGTTAAAATGTTATTTTCAGGTTGAATATTGGACTGGTCTGCAAAGAGTGCAGTCCCGGACAGCTCCCCCGTTGGAGTTTGCGCAAATGTGAAAAAAAAAAAAAAAAGGAGCTGGTGCGGCCCTGAGCCACCTCCGAAGGCATGTGTGCGTGTGGACGCGCGCGCACACACGCGCTGGATATTCGAGAAGATTCCCGTTGGATGAAAGCGGACATACGGTTGTACGGTTCTCGGCTGGCGAGAGAGAGGCAGGGAAGAATGGCTGCTGATGGGCGCCTCGGTGCGCCGCGCGCAGCCTCGTGGGAGCAGCCTCCGAGAGTGACTCGTACCCTTGAACCTAGTAGACGTTCGCAACGTTGCCGCCACCGCCTGCCGGTTGTAACTATGCCGTGCTTTCATTGCAAGAATTTCATGCCCATCTGGTTGTCTCGCTCTCTCTCTTTCTCTCTTTCTCTTTCTGCTGGCTGGTGCGTCGCACAGTCCCCGTCGCTGAGCTGCACTGCGCCGCTGACGTCATACGAAGTTGCGCGTAGCGTTACGTATAGAAAACGTGGCCGCGGGCGAAAAAAAGAGAGGCTCAGTGACCAACGAGGACGCCAGGCTTCCAGCCAATCAAACAGACAACGGATGCCGCTCGACATCGAGGCAGACACCACGGAGCAAGAGGGGAGCACCAGCCATCCGCGCCGGCCGACCGCCGTCAGCCGGCTGTCCTACTTAAACTGCTCCGATCAGCGGCTCCGCGTCACACGCAGTGACGAACCAAACCTACAAGGGCGACCGTCGTTAAGCTTAGCTCCAGCTCAATTTATTACTCCGAATCCAATTGATCCAGATCCACTGTTTAACAAAAGTCCATCAAGACACAACGAAAAGTGCAACTATATCTGCTGTAGATGTGACATTCTCGAAACTGATGTTTTTCTTTTAGGTGGCAATTTTTCATTCCGTTGGAAGATTAAAAAATGAGTTTCCATAGAAAACATTGCTGCTCCAAGGCAGTACTGAGTGCTGCTCTTCTGACTCAAAGCAGTTCTGTTGTCACAAGTCCAGTCCTCATCATGGGAAAGCTCTTCAGACACACAACCTGAAGAACGTTAATGTTTCTCATGTTACATCATTTGTCAGGACGGAGTGTTCATTAATCCGCTATTCATCGGCTTAATCTCAGACTCGATCTTTCCTCGTCAATGGTTTTATTAATATATAAATCTTGGACCGTTGATTCAAAAAACATCGCGTGCAAACATTTGACGAGTTTTAATTGCCATCTTGTCGCACATCGGTCAGTCTCATGATTTTCTTTCCTTTCAAAACGCTTATTTTGCTGACTTTCTTGGCTCAGATTCTTGGCATTTCTGGATGATTTTTTCAACAAACTTTGAAGCAGTGGAAGAAACTTTTGAACGAAGAACCAAAAAGTATATGAAATATTTTATTGAATGATCAAGTTTGCCAATCGCATCTCTCCTCCAACGCGTCGAGTCGAGCATCTCTTGTTCACGCTTATTCCTGTGCTATTTACGGACGCAAACCGGTTTACACTTTTTACAGGAGACGGGTTGTTCGTGTAGAATGTCGATTTTTGTGTTACATACTGCTTGAGAACCTAACCCACATCGTTACCGTGATGAACCGACATTCAAGCGACGACCACTCGTTGGATGTGATTCCACCAACGACGCCTTTGCGAGCACTTTTTCCCGCAGTTAACGAATTCAATTCAGATTGAAAAAAAGCACCTCGTCGTTCGGAGCAAAATGCTTTATCCTACTTTGAGCCTGCTGCACAAATCAATTAGTATCCAATGCTCGGATGTCTGCACGTACTTTCGGTACCAATTTTTTTGTTTACATTCCGGTTTTTAAACGTTTCTGAATTCTCCACAAATAATGGAAAAAAATGAATTGAATTGAAATGTAAAAGTGAAGAAAAAAAATTGTTTGTTAATTAAATTTGGAAGCTTGGAAGTTTTGAGGTGTACGTCTTGAGTGTGATTTAAATAGCAGAAATTTGTGACTTGACCTTTTTAAAAAAAGGTGCCTGGAGCGATATTATAAATTCAAATGGGAGTTTATCTTAAACGCCTAGAATCCATTAACTTCTTAGACGTGTAGGATAATCTAATATGTAATTTCCAAATATACAGGACTCGTTTAACTGTATAGTGGAATGGTCATAGAATTAAACATCCACGCATAACAGAATGAACGCCTAACGGCTCAAACCTGACCAACGTTACTACTAAACGGCATTTTACGAGCTAGATCATCTTGTAATATCCTGTTCTAACGTTGTCTCAAACGATACGAACCACCGCACGTGCGATCTCACTCGAATTCCAACATGAAATTGTATCAATTGAAAAAAACATCTCTTCAACGTGGATATCTTTTTAGTTTATATCAATTTTTTTAAATTCCTCCTTTTGAAAATAAGATGAACGATCTTTTTCTTTAGATTTTGTAATGCTGCAGAAACGTTTTTTTATGTTGCAATTTTGGAAACTGAATTGATAATGTATAAAAAAAGTTGAAATAAATTGTATCTTGTTAGAACATCTGATTTTAATTCAAGCCGTTAATCTTGGTGAAAAAGTGGAGCGAATTGAATTGACTGGTCGATCTCGACCAAAGAAGGCCGTTAATCGCCGTAGAGAGCAGAGTTTGATGATATTAACAAACTCACAGGCGGCCACGATACCGGTCAATCTGTATTGGCGAGACTTTCAAAAATTCCTGCCCAACGTACTTCTTTCACTTCGTCCATAAAAGTCTTAGCCGTTTATCATTTATCTATAAGTTTATGTAACTGACGGAGAGGAGTTTCTCTAATTCGCGCCACTCCCAGCGTGCAATCCATCGTCGTATCTGCGACAGAACGAAACTTATGGAGAAAAATGTTATGTAACTTTGTAAATGTTTACACTCGTGTGAATAAATCCATGAAAGATATATCATCGAGATTATTGTCGGTAATTGACATAACGTAACTGCGATTAAAATAGTAGTTTATTCAGATAAAGTACTGTTAAGTTACCTTGAAAACTTGTAGCGATAATTATATGGATTCTTTTCCAATTCACTTTGATGGATCGACTACAAATGGCTCAACTTAGTTACAAACGCAATAAAAGAAAAGTATGGCGTTTTTTCGAAGTCATGACTAATTTTTGGGACGAAAAGAAAAAAAAATTGCCGAAACCCGGGATTGAACCGGGGACCTTTAGATCTTCAGTCTAACGCTCTCCCAACTGAGCTATTTCGGCCGATATTTGTGTTGCTGAAAAGTACAAACAAAACTTTAGGTTGCACTATATTATCAATTCATGAGCGAAACTTGATTGATAAAGGAGATTTTTAGCTTATTTTATTAGAATTCATTTGATAGATTCATTCTTTTTATATTAACACAAACATGATAATGATAGTGTAATGGTACATTTGTGTTTCTTTTAAATTTTATTTTTGCACAGAGCAATTCATTTAATTGTGTGCACATTTGTAATCAAGCAATTTTTTTAAATTAAATTTTTTTTTTAAATTAGTTACTTCCGCAGATGTTTTGGCACTTCCGCCAGTAGTTTAGTACGTATTTTAGATCCTTTTAAAAACTTACGATTGAATAGCACCTGCTTCCATTTAAACTAAAACACAAATGCACACCTGTAACACCCTTTAATTAAAATATCAATCAATCGAATAACTGGTTTCCATGATACAGTTGAACAGAAATTATTATTCATCTTAATCCGTTAAATACACCATATAAAATATATCAAAACATTATTTATATATTTGATTAACAAAAATCGGATGCTTTTTAAAAAATTGCATTCAAAGTCGGACCTTAAATTTTAAATTTTCCCGCCACTTTAATGCCCCGTTCACAATTCATGCGTTACGTAAAATTGTGTTCATAAAGTCTCAGCTATACTTTTTTTTTGTCTTTATTAGGTTTCGCTTGTTAAACGAAAAAAAAAAACTAAAATAAACACAGCAGAAAAATAATATCAATTCCCATCAAAATACGTTGATTCCAATCGATCAATGGCTAATCATAGGACGATTTTTGAAATTCAATCGTTGAAAATCCGAGCAGCTGTTAGACAATTTTTTTATAACTAGCTTGACGGATGAATCATCTCTTCATACGTGTGTGAACCAAACTTCACGCAATTGACGAACAAAGTAATAGTAACACTAACTTGTATCTGACAGTAAGACGCACATTGCTGAGTCAATAAATTTTATTCACAAATGTTTTATTATTGAAACAACAAATTTTTTCTGTAGTGAAACAAGTTTAACTAGATTTTGCAGTCGAGGTTAAAAGGTACTTGTAAGTTTTTGCACAGTTTTAAACTGTCAATAAATTGTCAGATTGAAGAAACAATAAAAAAAAAAATGATTGATGATAAATTTTGTGAAAATACTAAGTTTTGAATCTGAATCAAAACAACTTTGATATTTTTAAATTTCATTCATTTGTTGGAAAGGCTAATTTGACATTTAAACGATGTTTTTTGTTTGTTGTATAGGTTAATTAGCGTGTGAACGATAATTACAAAACATACTGTTAGATGCGTTTTGAACATTTTGTTCACTTTGATGTATAACTTTTATTATAAATATGTATAAAAGAGAATTGTGACAAGTGTAATAAATGAATATTATTCGCAGGTTATGGATATGAACTTTAAAATAAACATGGAACCTGATATACCAGCAGCACTCAGTCATATAAACAATCTGAGTAATGACGAATTGAAAGACCTAATTAATGATGATGACAAGTTTGAAGAACTTATCAAAGACATAGAACAGGTTTGATAGCAACATTTTTTTTTTATTAAAATAACTCTTCGATCGAAAACACAATTCTAGCTGCTAATTGATTTCTATAATTGGCTCTATTTTGTTCAAACTCGATTGAATTGAATGGTGAAGAACTGATGAGCTGGTTTGATTGCAGTTCAAAGAATTAGAAACAGAGAAGGAAATGTTGATGGCGAGTAACAGGTCACTCGCGGAATTCAATTTAGCCAAGCAACCCGAACTAGAAGAAGGTAAAGAAACACTGAGAGAACTCAGCGAAAAAGGAAACGAATTATGTAGTCGGATCAAAGAAAAATTAGAACAAATGAGTGAGTGATCTTATCTCGTAATCTCTATACACCAAACAACACAATGTTGTTTACTTGTTTCTCATGATAAATGGCAATTATATTTATAGGAGGCAGATCAGATTCAATGTCAGTCGAAACTGCTTTGGATCTTTTAGAAACATCAGCGGCGGAGATAGAAGAAGAATCTGAGGTGAATTTTAAATTTGAAACTCGATATTTTCATCACTAGATATATACATTGTAATGTTATTCTTATTTTTAATTTGCTTATTTTCATTACTTTTCAGAAAATAGCTGAAAAATTTTTAGCAGGTGATATGGAGGTAGACGAATTTTTAGAACAGTTTTTGCCAAGGCGCAATTTGATGCACTTGCGAAAGGTCAAAGTTGACAAGATGCGTGATTTAATGAAAAAAACGCCATCTGGGTATCCGACTAGTGGTCCCGGTTATCCTATCGGTAGTAATTTCCCAGGAATGACACCGTCGTTGCCATACCCTGCAGGCATAGTGGCAATGCCACTGCCATCATAATTATAAATAATTGAACAAAATTTTGCATAATATTTTCTGGTATATACTCTTTAATGTCTGACTATTATTTTCGCTATGATACATTTAATTTCTCATGCCATTTTAAAATAATGTTTTCTTCTTTTGCTCAACGCATTTTTTATGTTTTTTAGTGTTTTTACAATCGTGAACTCAATCAGCCATGCTGGTTACTCGAGATTCTACTCTACGTGTACCAAAAAAAAAAACTAACAAGCAGACCTAATAATGAAATAAATAATAAAATCATTAATGATAACAAAGTAGGTTATTTATTTGTATGAAAGTAAGTTGAAAAGAAACTTTCGAAAAAATGAACATCAACAGTTGAAAGAATTACATTTAAAATAAGCATTGTATATACAATAAAGCAAATACTCTTTAAATAAAAATCACTTCTATATTGGACATTGAAAAAAAATCGTGTGTTCAGGAAGGAGGAACATTGTTCGTCTTTACGGATCTATATTTTTTCGTGCGATCTTTGAAGTTGTGAAAAACTGTGCGCGCTATTGTCTGTAATTTATTTTGAATAAAAAATTATGATAAATGAAAGAGACAAGTTTTCATTAGATGAACAACAAATTTATTCTGTAAACCACAAATAATTCTTTTATTCATAATTTGGTTTACTGATGATACTAAAGATCATCGTTCATCTTTAACTTCATCTCGCTTTAATTTCCCCTGAACACTGACTTCGTCATACGAATTTCGAAAATTCATCAGACTCATTCCAAATAGAGAAACTAAGAAAACAAACAACACAATTGGTCCGCTCAATTTCGAATCCACTTTTCTCATCAATTCTTCATCGTATGCTTCTTTTCTTGAATATTCATTCCGCAGATCTTCATGTTTAGATTTTAATTTCATCGACCTATCCAGAGAGGCTCCGTAATGAGCACGAGCCCAAGCATCATAATTAAAAGTATACTGCGAAGATGCTCCGGTGCCGTACGATTCAGCTTCTTCCCTGTAAGCTCTCATACGTGGATCAATTGTCGACGCAGTTTTCCTGTAAGTGAAACTTTTATTGTTTGAGCCCGAATATGCTCCTCTGATCGACATCATCCTGTCATAATTCCTCCTCGAATCATGACTCCCCAAAATTTCATAAGCCTCTGAAATTTTCCGAAACTGGTCTTTTGCATCATCTGATTGGTTTACATCAGGATGGTATTTCTTTGAAAGTTCATAGTAAGCTGTCTTGATTTCATTTTGAGTAGCGCTAGTCTTTATTTTCAATGTATCATAGTGGTTCTCCTTTTTGGGTCTCGTTGATATTTGAACGCAATTCAAGGCTGGAGATCGCCGAACTGACCTTAAACGATGCATTTTCTGCTGAGAAACCATATTTATTATATATTCTTAATTTTTGACATTCGGGTAATTATTTTTCATCTATTGATATCAGCAACTTATTCACAGATGTCAGAATGATGAAAAATGTAAACATTACATAATCCAGTGAATAAAAAACTTACCTTTTTTAAGCACTATGAATGGGTCCAATTTTAAAAAAAACTAAATTCTTTCTTCATTCGACGGAACAAGAAGTTGTATAGTCACCTCCCAAAATAGTATTGTTTGAATTTATTATTAATCCAACTCATCTCTGTGAATTTTAGATTTTGCGCCCTTTATCCTGTAATTAAAATTTGAGGTTATAAAAATATAAATAAACTTGTTCATTGTTAATATTTGACATTCAAAACATCTTGGCATTATTGATTTTATAATGTGATGTAAATTTTAAAACAGGTGTATATAAATCAAAACAAACGTTCGATTGGAAGCAATGTAAGCATGAATGTCATAAAATGACAGAAACATCCACTAGAAGATAATAATGGTGCAAATGACACTCACTTGTTTAACCTTGATTGACATTCAAAACATAATTACAATTTCGAAAATTGTCCATCTCGGATTTAGATCATATAAAACAGCACTTTGCATTCACGTGGAATCTAAATTGAGCAATTTATGATGAAAGTTACTAGTGATTTGTTGTAATAATTGTACAAAAATTAAAAAACACTAGATAATCAGGCTTACCACATTCAAGAAGATTAATTTCTCTCTTCGTTCTTAGAATCGTTCTTTTAAGTTTTCGCACTTATGTTTAAACAATTTATTCATAATAAAATATCATTTTGGTGAAAAAATATTCATCATTTCATAATGATATTTTTAGCGGACAAAAATTAATTCACAAATTGGATGATTATTTATTTCAAGTTGACTAATGATAATTTCACAAATTGTATATTTTTATTACATATATTTTATCAGATTCAAGGATTATTGATAAAATAAAGTTTCAACAATTCATTGATCATATGAACACGCGAAGCGCGTACAAAATTATAGTCTTTTATATTATTCAACCAAGTTTACGAAACTAATGGAACATTTACACTTCCTCATGCTATAATTTATCGACAAAACTTGCAACTAATTTTCAAAAGAAAAATGATAAAACATTCCTTGATGGAACAAAATTCTAAGAAAAATACCTGAGAAAAAAAGGTCACATCAAGAAAGGAAAATGGATAATTACAAGAAGCCGAAATTCAAAATTCGCGCCAAAACAATTGACAAAAAAAAAACAGTTGAAAAGTTGTTTAAACAAAACAGTGTCAATTGGAGTAATGTTTTGAAAATCCGGCTTCGGGGAACGTGTGCATGAAAAAACTGAAATTGAAAAGAATCTGTTGGAACCGCTATACAAAACAAGCGAAATTATTATTCTGAAAAAAAAAAAAAAAAAAACATCCGCGGTTAGAAATTACTTATACAAAATAAAGAAGAAGAACAAAAAGTGGAGTGTGAAAAATCTGCAGTTGCAAATCGATAAGGTCGCGCGAGGAGTCAATAAGCCTGGCGTTTCTATAGCGATCGGGAAAAATTTGTTTTCGCGCGCGCATTCTCGGACTTCGGAAGACGCTGATAGAAGATCCTGGCGGCGGACCAATAGGAGCGCGCGACGACGCCGAGCGAGCTAACAAGCGACGGGCGCTGATCGGCAACACGGTACGACGGCAGAAGATATTTTTCGGTGTCGGTTGAAACGCACGGAGAGCAAGAGCTAGACAAAATCAACAAGCCCGAGCATCAGCCAGGGTGAGACCAGAGAGTGCCGAGCACCCCAGCAACAGACGTTTAGCGAACAAAACAGCCGAGTCAAGCCCAGAACGGCCAGTTGGCTTGTCGTAAGTGCGGAGACACCGAGAACACAATTTTTCGGCCGCAAGCCTCAAGCTTAGGTAAGTACGCAAAATCGGCCCTCGCCGTGACCTAGTTTTGTTGTCTCTCGCGTGCACTCTAATGTTTCCTTATCGACTAAACTACGTCCCCGGCTTCACTTGCTTCTTCGGGCATGATGGCCTTCGACGTCCGTGCCACCGTCACTGTCAAACATTGCCCCAGGTTCTCTCCATTCGATAACCCCCTTTTTTTTATTCTACATCTCAATCCCCACACAATCCTCACATCAGATCTTCTCATATCTTTTTTCATTCACTCATGGTTTTACCCTTTTATTTCGTGCCTCATCCTGGTATTGTTTGAGCAACCATCTTTAGACCTCTTCCCCTCTCGTTTTTTTTCCTCCAAGATAATTTGTTTACATCCAAAGTTGTTTCTTTTTTTGTCATTTGTTTTCGTTGAATGTAACTATGATTTTTGGTTTGGTTTATTTTAATTTTTCTGTTGACTTTTTGTAATTGTTTTTATTGTTGTTGTGTCGTTGATTGTTTTGTTGATTACATGAAATGAGTTTTATTTTTGTCGCCCAGGAAGCACGACGAGACACGTTAGTCATATTGTGTGCATGTATGTGTCGTATGCAAACACCGTTCCTTTGACTGTCCATTTCCATGGAGCCGTCTGTAAAGGTTATAACGCATGGTTTTATTGTAATGTGCGCCTGATTGTGTTAACTCGGAGTAACATACATGTGTAAAAAAGCCTAGCAGCCATCTGACATGCATATTTTCACCGGACGATTTTCCACGTTTCTTTTCCACATTACATTTAAGAGATTAGGCCTTCCTTTTTCTTATTAAAATTCTATTTGAAAAGTCATTATTTTTAGACAATTTAGTTGTATTTTTAGAACTTGTGACAATTAATCTTTTTTTTATATCTTTTTTTTCTTCCTTTTAAATTAAAATATGTTTTTCTCAGTTATTTTGTTCAGCAATGTACATAAGTTAGATAGATTTAATAATCTACCCAATATTGATTTTTTTTTGTTTTTTTTTTTTTTTTTTTTATTGAACAAAAATCTTTTTGACATTTGCTGGAGTCTTTGGAAACAATTTTTATATTCAAGGATAAAAAAATTTATTTAAGAGGGCCAAATCTATAAACCAAAAAAATAAGGAAATCACAAGTACGAACTATCATCAAGCTTATTTTTTCAAACGAGATTAACAACATAAACAGTGCTCGTTTATCATAACCGCAGATTTCATTTCTGGAGAAAATTTATCACAAAAAAAGAGAGCGGGAGTAAAAGAACGTTAACAGATAACGAAGCGCTGAAAAAAAGTGTCGAATCATTTGAAAAAAATCCTGGGATACAAAAAAATGGCAGATTGATCGAAATTGCATCTTCACTGCATAATTTTGTAGCGCTGTTTCACTGCAAATTAGAGCATATAGTTGGGGATAAAAATGGTCGAATCACAGTTGTTGGATGTTCACCAAATTTGATTATGCGAGAAATTCGTCGAACCTGAAATTAATCTTTTTCTTTGTTACAATAAGGATATAGAAATATTGTTAGCAAAAATCAATATGACATTGCCAGCGACACAAGCTTATAGCCAACTGGAACGTCTTGAAATTATGTTAAGAACAAATGACATAGGGTATGAGCTTCTGAGCGTTTTTCATAGATGTTTGTGTTTTGTTGTGTTCAGTAGAGTAACATTTTTACTGGAAAAAAAGTTATCAATATTATGTCTCTGTGTTGTGTGATTTGTGTACTAACAATAACAAAACAATAACTCGAAACTAACTTTATCTCAATATTTTGCAGTAAAAAGATGTCAGACAGGAAAGCAGTGATCAAAAATGCGGACATGTCCGAGGAGATGCAGCAGGATGCAGTGGACTGTGCAACACAGGCTCTGGAAAAATACAACATTGAGAAGGTAAAATGAAAAAGAAAAAAATCATGAAAGATTTTTCTCACTAAAAATAAAATGAATGGAATAAATGTTAATAAATTGAAAAAGTTTGAATTGAAAATGTAAAAATGAAATTATTTACAGGACATCGCAGCGTTCGTAAAGAAGGAGTTTGACAAAAAGTACAATCCCACGTGGCACTGCATTGTTGGCCGAAATTTCGGTAGCTACGTGACGCACGAAACGCGGCACTTCATTTACTTCTACCTGGGCCAGGTGGCTATTCTTTTGTTTAAGAGCGGATAAATTGACGCGTTTTGGCGACAACAAAAATTCTTCTCTCCTTTCTTTCCGATCGCCCCCGCCCTGTCCCACTCCAAACTCACATTTTTCCACACAACCACTATTTCTAGATTGTAACAAAATTACTTTCGTACATGTAACGCGAGATCGTGCGTGCACACGCGCGATTGTCAAGGTGCAATTAGTTGTTAGCACAGAAGGGTCCCTGAGAGTGAGAGAAAGAAACCAAACATTTGAACTTGAACAAATTGTGTGAACTAAGTGGTGTTCCTCAGGCATGGTTTACAGCTGGAAGAGTCACTTCGAGTACAATCGAGGAACCACGTTTGAGATGACATACTAATTTACATGTTGCTATGTATCACGTATGCCAAACCTTTGTTGTGTTCTTGTTTTATATTAGGTATATGAACGTACATATATATTATAAAAAGGTTGAGTTCAATGCTGGCGATTTGAAAAAGAGGGCTCTTCATCCGAGACAGCTCTTGTGCACACCATTCTCGCAAATCTTGTCATTCCTTGCAGATCTTTTTAGTATTTAAAACGAGAAATTTAATGGATATTTCACCGGAGAACTATCAAATTTCAAGTCATCACAAACTATCTTGCGCCTGTTGAAGTATTCAGTACTAACATCAAATCAACTTGTTCTGTCGCGTTAATCGCCAATAATGAACATACCTTAAAATCCACGAGTTCACAATTGCAGTCCCATTTGTTTGACATTGAGCATAATTTTTCAGATGTTTTTTTCCTCCCAAACATGTTTTTTAACATTCACTTTTTAACATTTCTCCCTATTCCATCAACTCTGTTTGTTCTCCCGCTTCGTTTTCCATTGTCAACGAAATCTATTTCTCTATATTAAACTTTTGATTTGTATGACTTGTAATCACATTTTTTTTGCGCGTTATCCTCCAAATTGTTGTGTTAAGCAATCAATCAATCATTTGTACAAGAAAACAATCTCGACTGTAACAATGCAATGATTTAACATCAGACACTGCTCTATTATTATTATTATTATTATTATTATAAACACCCGCGAAATGGAAATTTAAATTCTAATGGGCAAAAGTAAGCAATACACATGTATGTCAACACTTTGTTTATTGTATTATAGAATTGTTTTTGAAACACCATTTGTGTTATTTTTATCAATATCCATTTTGTTCTTCTGTTTAATTTTAAAAGTTTTTTTGATTTTTGGGATTCTCACACGCATGACAATTTGCTTGCTCACCGGAAAATTTATTAGGACTGACCATTCAATTGAAAATAGTATCACAAAGCTTTTAATTGACCCTCTGAATTATTTATCGATTTGACGCGTGTTTGCTTTTCGTTACACGTGTCCGAGTAATTAATTTCCCATCTTTGTCGGCCTATTTCACCTGCACAAAACGAAGTTGAAATTGCTTTTTCCCCTGAACGCACGATAAGTGAAGACAGAGTATAAAACATATTTTATTAACAGTTTATTGTTGCGTCAATAAAGAAAAATGGTACAGTTTTTGAACGAGAAAATTCAAGTTCCAATCAAATGTCAAACGATAATCAAGTTTTGAATTAACAAAACAATTAACTTAAACAATTGTGTAACGTTAAATGAAAAACAAGCAAACAAAAATTTATAAATTTTTTATCGAACATCCTTGAAAACTGTGAAAACTCAATTGTAGACAATTAAAAGGACAAAAGTATTCAGACAGTTAGCATTTGGTACTTTAAAAAAGTATTTTGTATCACGATGTAAGGCGTTACTTTTGTATGCGCAAATCACAACTGGAAAACGATTAATCACAAGTTCGTTACTTACAAATCGATCATGCTCGTCTTTTCGCAAGAGAAGCTTCGGATCCTAGAATTGTATAGTTGTTTCATACGGTCCATTATCTCGACCAGCATTAAAAAAAAAAAAAAACAAACAAAAATGCATTAATTGTAGGATTGTATAACAGCTTGTTTAAAGGTAATGGGACGTGAGGGGTTTTCAAATTTAAACACACAAAATGAGCAAAAGAAAATAATTAAAAAAACTAACATTGTGAGTATTCTAGATAATAATAAAATGTATTTAAACTCGTATTTTTCAGTCGGTAGGAACTTTTTCATCTAGTGATTCGTACACATAACTATATATTTATAAAATTACACGCATGTAATATTAAAATGCAGAACTTTAAACGTCATCCAATTTCAATTCACCCTCGAGTCATTAATCTTCGACGCTGAATTCGATAATTTATGAAAGTATAATGTGGTTGCCGGAAAAATATTCCTGTAATTTGTTACGCAAAACATTTTCTCCGAGTACCTTTATTGTTATCAGTCGTGGACGCTGCTCCGATTGATTAATCACTGAACAATTGAATTGCACAGCGAAATAAAAACGAAGCAAGGTACAGATGTGAAAATATTTCATGGTGATTTTCAATTGATCAGTGTCTATTACCGATTGTTGTAATCTGTAAGGTGGGATACAAATTTAAAGTGAGCCGAAACTGTGTGTATACATGGCGCTTTGAAAAAAAAAAACAACATACAAAAAAATTCGTTTCATTGAAATAATTGTTAGTGTTCGCGAATGATTCTTCGCAAACCAAAGGCTAAGACTAGGTGTGTACTTAATTATGTGGTTTCGTGAAAACGAGTTGTGCGATTAACGCGACTTTTGATCGCAACTCGATATTTCGTCATTGTCGGTTTGTTTTATAGCGAAAAGCCGTTCATTATTTCCCTACAGTACAATTCGCAAACTAAGCTGTTCCGTTTTAATTATCCAATCGGTAGTCAAAAGTTGCCAGTGATTCACACTGATGGATTAAAGTCAAAATCATCTCTTAAAGTCAATTGCTTTTAACGCGAATTGAACCAGATTTTATTAATTAATTGTATTAATTAATTTTATAATGAATTGATTATAAAATTATTTCGTTGAATACAAAGTTATGGATTATATGAAATAATATAATGATGTACTTTCGATTGAATAGTAAAACAGAGAATATATCAAATGAGTCAAGTTTGAGGTTTTGAATTTAATATAAAATTTTTTTTTTAATTTTGTACCTTCTTTGTACTTTAATTCAAAGCTCTTTTTTACTCCATCATTGTTTACCGCTGCTGTGATAAAGTATGCAGTTTGTTTTAAACGAATTTTCTTTTCAAAGGAGTATACATTGAGTATAAATTGTGAGAAAAAAACGTAAAAGAAGAGAGTGTGGCCATTTAGCAAATACTTTATTGGCTTTTGCGCTAGCTCAATTTTCGTGCTATACTGTGCATATTTTCGTGTCAAGTATATCCCCTCGCCCCTCCTCTTAGCTCATTTTAAATCGCATTCAAATTACAATTTTCGTCGGCTGATTAAAGAGAAATCAAATATGCAGTATAAAAAAAAAAAAATCATGTACTATAAAATAAATGTTTCGTTGAAAAAATAATAACGTTATTTTTTCATACATTTTGATTTGCCCTTTGAATGTTCATTTGAAATGTAAATTGTTTTTCCATCGAGGGGAAGAAAGGAACCAATATTGAGCGACGCAAAAATACATGTTTAAAACCTTGAAAAAATTTATTCGTACACGCTAATTAGTCGTGGACTAAAAATAAAAAGTAATATTTTCCGTTGATGCACGGAAAGAGATGTCCGGAGAAAGAAATTGATTATTGTCGTAGACATTGACATTATTTCAAGCACGCCAATCAATTTGTTTGACATCTCTTTTTAAAATACGTTATAGAGCTGTAATTTATTTACTCGTCGCATGAAAAATATGTAAACACATGGTCCTCGATTTGAAGGACGCAAAGTAGTGAATGTCAAACTAATAGAAACTCTAATAGCTATGTACGTTTAATGCGTTTAAAATGCATTTCAAAGTTAGCCCTTTAATAATATCATGAAATGCCATACTCTTGGAATTGGGAACTGAGATTGAATGTCATCTCCATTCAGTCAATTTGAGCTTAATTTATTTCCCAAATGAAAGATTTATTTGAGAAATTATTTAATTGATGGTATGATAATCTTTTGGTGACTTTTGGAGAGTTTAGTAAAATAATCGGAGACCGCTAGTCGTATATGAAAATTTTCATTTATAATAAATTTACAAATCTGTTCAACAAAAACAACTTATAATTTAAACCCAGAATGAATTGCAACAGTTCCGAATGTGTAATTTTTGTATGTAACTTGTCTGAAACCAGCTTCCGAAATCATATTCTGTGAACAAACAAATTATTTTCAGTCTTGAGAATTTTGATTATTTTTAAACGATATAATTGATTTCTTACCGCAAAATCATCTTGCTTCGGAAACCTTCGAATGCTTTGAACTAGATAATGATAAGACTGCATCGATCCAGCAACTAAAGTACCCATTACAGGAATAACTTCAAACGAATATTTGTCATAAATACTGAAAAAGAAATTTATTATCAGATTTTTTTTTAAAGTCTAAATTCATTGATTCTCAAGAATACCTTCTGATTAGATCATTATTGATGTAACTGAATTCCAAACATAGAAATCGACCTCCTGGTTTCAAAACTCTATAAGCTTCCGATAAAGCCTGCAAATCAATTTTCAAGTCAATCAATGTTTCATTTCTACAAAATTTCAATCGTTTGCTCAATTAAATTGGATAAATATACATTTTAGAATGTCGTTTCAATCTAATGTGAATGATATTTGTGCTTATTTCTGGTACATCAAAGTTTAAACATATTTCAAATGTCAAACTTGCAGATAAACTTTCCAATGCAATTTATTTGCAAAGTTAAATTTATTATCTTTTATTTGGTTTGCAATTAAGTTTAAATTAAGATGGGGATTAACGTTTTAATTTACCTTGTCGATGTGGGTGACATTTCTTATTCCAAAAGCAATAGTGTAGGCGGTAAAAGATTCGTCCGGAAAAGGCGCACTTTCAGCGTTTCCCTGTTGCCAGGCAATGTCGTATCCATTTTCCACCGTAAAACCTTGTCTCTCGGCTCGCACCTTGCCAACCTCGATCATGTTTTCGTTAATGTCGAATACCGTAACGTGGCTTTTTAAACCTTTAGGATTCTTTGTGTTTTGCAAATATTTCAGATATCGAAAAGTAATATCCCCGGTTCCACCGGCAGCATCCAGTAATTTGCAACCATGCGTTGGACCGAGCTCGTTAATGAAAATATCTTTCCAAATTCTGTGAATTCCACCGCTCATCAAGTCGTTCATCGTGTCATACGAATTTGCAACAGTTTCAAAAACAGAGTAAACTGCAACAAAACATATCATTTCAATTTTTTACATTTTTGTAATCATTTGTTATTTGTTATTTGTTATTTATTAATTTTTTATTTTTACTTTTATGAATTTGTGTTATCAATACTTACCTTCCTTGAACTACTATCTTAGTAATTATAGAATTGTTATTATTATTACAATTAACGTTTTCTACAAGTCTTCTTATAGACATTAAGTTTGGTTTCATTTTATTTTTATTGTTTAATATTACTTTCATGTGCATTTTTAAATTTCATAATTTCATATTTAAATTTAACAATAATTTACCCTTTTTGGTCTTGTCTTTGGCTCTGACGGTTTCATAACCAAAATGTGTGGTTTTTTCATCATCATTGCTGGTTATATTTGCTTCAGCTGATTTGACACAGCTTATGGTTTGTATGCTCCTTCGTAAATTGGACAAATTTATCAAACGAATAGTTAATAATTTCGATTTGGTATTCATTGTTTTGGTTCTCTGTATAAAATTCCGGCGAGCTCCAGTTCACATGATAACATAACAAGTTGAAATACTATCATCTAGCGCCTCTGCCGGTTCAACAGGAAATTATAATAATTTCAGAGGGAAATTTGAACATAAAATTAGGAAGTATAAAAAATCATTTTTATTTCATTCTTATTTGGCATAGAACAAAATGCTAAAATTGTCTTTAAACTGGATTGTGATTCGGCGATTTTGTCATAAAATCGTCCGGTTCAAAAGCATCGTTAACATAAACAAATTGATCCTTATCCGTTGGTTTTGTATATCGTTCGTTCTTTGTTGAATGAAGAAACGAGTCCGATCCACCGTCCTCTCTTATGGAACTATTTTTTTGAATCCCTATAAGTCTCTGATTGATAACTGTAGTTCGTCTTTTATGAAACATCTCAACAATATCTTTTGAATTTTTGTCTGACAATAATGGGCCTGCATCTACAAATTAACAGGAAATAATTGAAATTTACCACACTCTATAATTATTTATGGAATTTTTGATTTACAAAAAATTGAAAGACATTTTTAAAAACTGAAATATGTTTGAGTGGGTCTTACTTGAATATTCCAAGTTATCGAGATTCTTGCGGAACAAGCTCATTAAACTTTTATGCGTCGTGGGTTCTTTTCGCCCACTGTCGACGAGTTCGTGAACGGTTTTTCGTCGACTCGGGGGCACTATTGACTGTTTGTTATTTCTTAATATCGTTGCATCCCCATCAATCACCCTCTGCAAATTTTGTGCTATTGTGCGAGCGTGCTTTTCAAATATCGCTTCCTCTGAAATCTCAGCGGTCTGAAAAAAATTTAATGAACTATTATTAATTATTCTCCAGTAAGTAAAAATTAAAATTAATTTTCTAATAATAATTGTTCGTTCAAAAATGAAAAACAAATCATATTTTAATGTGGAAATTTTACAGGATTACAGCAGTAGCATTCCAATGAAACTTTTGTTAATAGGTGGGCAAAAGTGTTGAATCGATGCAGCAACATTGCCATGAACTGAATTCCTAAAATTACAACGAACCCTATGATGAACAAACAACCAATCGGCTCCAGAGGAATGTAATTTTTCAATATCAGCACCTAAAAATGATAGTGAGAAATTATTTAACTGCAAGTGAAATCTCAATTACGGAAATAACTTTCTTTTCTAGGAAAGTGATTTTACCTCGGACCTAGTACTATCGTAAGTAATATTATATGACGTCCCAAAAGGCCATTCCAAGTGCAACATATCTCTATTAAGTTGCATCAAAAAAATGGATAGCACAAAAAGGGCATTGATCATGAAAAATTTGAACAAAAATTCATTTCGCAAACTGCATAAATCTTCGGCTATTTTTTCCTGTAAAATTGTGTTAATAAGGTATTTTTAAATATGAAACTGTCCATTTTCAAATTTGCCAAGTTGTAAAATAGATTCATATATGATCATTTTTTTTTTTATTAATGTATAAAAAGATTACTTGTTCTTGTTTGTTCGTATCAAGAGGAAGGAGATATTTTTTAATCAACTGTTTCCAAAAAATTTCTTCGTCAGTAGTTAGAAAGTCGATTTCTCCGTCCTGTAGACGCGCGTCCTGCAGCCAACATGGACTGACCAAAAAATTATCGCAGACCGAAGAGGTAGTGTGCGGCTTGCTCAACTCAGTCTCGGTGCTCACAACCGAGGACAGGTCATCATCCTGGTCATCGTTCAAAGACTTAACGTCCAAATTCTCAATGATTGTTTCTTTAATATTAACGCTTATCGAATGCTCCTCTAAATTATGTTTTGGTCCGACAGTCACGAATTTGCTCCTGCTCGAAAATCACGATTCTTTACAATTGTTCCTTTTATTTCCTCCACTAAAGGATTATTATTTTTAACATATTCACCTCTCCATCTCACTTAACCGCAGATCTATTCTGCTGAGCGATTCTTTTATTTGATTCAGCTGAATGTTTTCGTCGGTCGACTCGTGAGTGAACAACATGCACTTGAAGATGCTAGCCAATGAAAATTCAATCGCCCCTTTTTGCTTCTTCTTGAGTTTGACTGCAGTCAAACTTTTAGCATTCGTGCTGCCCTTGTTTTCTTCGGTCTCTTCAATCTGAAACCGTCCATTTTAATCTAACTATCAATACATTCTTTTAATTAAACATTAATTTCATTATCTGATATTGAAATTTAGATACAATTTAGAATGAACCAATTTAAGACTCACATTTTCAACGACTTTTTTTTCCCTCGTGCCCCATGTAACATTATTGACATTGAAGAGAGAGAAGATGATAAGAATCATGTACATGGAAGGGACGGTGATATAATAAATGATACCAGTGAGCAGACACGACCATTCCTGAGGATGCAGCAGTCCTGCAATGACCAACTGGCTGGCAATAAAGAAAAAAAGCAACGTACTTGGTGCAAGCCAACCGTCCTCTGCTATTTGTATCATTATCCCAACAAGGACCACTATCATGACCAAGCCATAAACGGTTGTAATCATCGCGGCTATTGTCAGCTAATAAAATTTTAACAAAACATTTTAGCAACGACCCATCGGATATTTTAATTGAGACTCCTTGAGAGAAATCTTTTGTTGTACCTGTGTACGCTCTTTGCATAAAAAACAAGCCCCGACGAATGTCAGAAGGGGGATAAGATTGTAAGCGAAACTAGACCACTGGTCAATAGGAAACGTGGCCACAAAAGCACCGACCAGCATTAAGAAGATGGTCCCAGGACCTATTATTGTGCTTCCTGAACAAATAAGTTAAATATTTAAATTGAAATGTTTACACGTTTTTATATGTTTCCTGCGACTGAATTGATTAACGTTAAGTACCCATTAGGAACCATTGGTAAATAATGTACAGGCCAGTGATATCCGGATTCAATTTTCTCGTTTCCTTTGCAGTATCCAATAAATCCAAGATATTAGCCACGGTTGATGGGATCCATCGTCGCCTCTGGATGAAAAATTCATTGAACGTCTCAGGCGCGTGAGTGTACGCGTCACTCGCAGCTGAGTACTCAACCTTGAATTAAATCATTGAAATTACATCAGTCTATTTGTTATAATTTTTCTTTTTTTTTTATTCATTTTTATTTAGTTAACCTTAACTTAAGTTTGTAAATGTGCATGGTACCTTGTACCCCATCTGTAAAATCAGAGTGCAAAGCCACCTATCTTCACCCTGGTCATACTGGACATAATGTCTAGCTTCGGTAGCTCTGGTAGCATATTTTCTCAGAACGTTGTTTTCCATCAAGGCTTTGGCTCGAAACAAAGAGAAACACCCTGGACAACATAGAACACAACCAATAATGTGTTCTGTTGATTTTTGCAGCCAGTGTCCGACTGCGTATTCGAATTTTTGGTACCATACTATGGGACCTGTAACAAAAAGGGAATGAATGATTACATTTTGTTTTCTTTTTATTTATTATTTTTTCGAAAGTTTGGACTTTTTAACAAGTGGTCTCACCTCGACCAATAGGATGTATTCTACCACAAGCTGCTCCCAGATCTTTGTCACGTTTCATCAGATCAACAAGTGTCTTAACTGCACTTGGCCTGAAATCAACATCACCGTCCAAAGTCAAAATGTATGTGTTTTCGGCTAAAATTTCCCTTCTCTCTTTCTCGATTGGAAGTTCCATCAAACGGAATCCTAACAAATAGTACATATACATCACCTGAAATTATCAGTTTATATTCATTACATCATAATTTATGTAGTTAGAATAAAAAGAACATATAATTACAATTAAATGTAATTTTAACTGCATGTTTGAAAAAATGTGATATAAAAGGTTTTTGTACTTGACTCCATCTTTTTCTATGTCGAATTTTATTCTTGTCCTTTAAGTGGACAAACATTTTGGTTTTCCCAGGAAGAATCCACGTTAGTCTGCCTCCATATGGTGTCGGATACTTGGCAGGTGGTGTGCTCTGCATGTGCAGTCTTGCTACGTTTTTTTCAACAGTTTCAATGAAAGTCATTACGTACGAATTTACGTGCGTTTCGTCCTCTTTGTGTCTGCATTTGCCTGGACACTCGTGCATACAGCAAAAGGCGTCGTCAAAGAATATGTGAACTGAAATCAAAAGAAGCTGATCACTATTGAATGACTGTTAAAAGTGCTTTTTTGTGTCCTTTGTTCAAAATTCAATGCACTTCAATCTTTTATTTCAACCTTACTCTCTAATTCATAATAATCTCGGACGCAAATTTTGTAATCCTGCTTGAAAAATCGCATCGCACACTGGTCCATGTCGAGCCGCAAAATGCTCCCTATTAATTCGTTCATCTCGCTGTCTGTCTCATGCCACATTGTAGCACAGGCATAAATTTTTGTCGTCCTGTCATTGTCATATGAATTTGATACTGATTCTATGTCAGTCTTACTTTGACTAACCGTTTCGTCATCCTAAAAAATAAAATTAACAAAATTGCATAAAATCAAATGTATTATTTCAATACTTTTAAGGATGATATTTTGTTCTATGAAAAATTAGGAACTATTCTACCTCATAGAAAAATACTTTATCGTTGGATTTATCTCGTCTTCTATTGAGCAACATTGACTGCTCGATAAGAAGAGAATCATACATGGGGATGCAAAATATTTTATCCGTCGCGGCGAGTCTCTCTTGTTCGGGACTCCACGCGTGGATTGTGATCCAGAACTGAGACAAAGGCCAGAGAAACCAGAGCCAAGTGCTCCACTTTGTCAGAAGTTCGCCCATCGTCCCTCTCGTGAGATTAAAAAATATATGATCCGGTACAGACGCTTCGAAATAACATGCATTCTTTTCTCGTATATAACATACGACAAATAAAAAACAAATTGTCGTTGGTGTTATCAAATTTAGCGGCAAAGCGTAGCCGCATTTTTGCATCAGAGTCCTAACAGCAAATCTTCCTAAAACAAATATTTGATTTATTATTTTCATAAACACATTTTGATTCATGTATTTTTTAGTACAATTTTTTAAATATGAACTTTTAATTAATAACATTTTGTTTGATTACCGCTTGAATAAACGACCATAGATGCTACAACATGAATGCCCAGGACGGTCCAAAAGATGGTAATATCCACCTCAAAAGGAATATACTCAAGTTTAACCGTAGGTTTGGAATCAACAAGCGAGATAATGTTTCTCTCAAGGGTAATATTGTATTTCCCACGAGCGAGCGCGTCAAACCATACTGGCGGTTCAATACCTTTTCGATGAGCAGCCCCGATTGCGATCAGGACGAAGACACTTATTCGCAAAATTGCGGTAAATGCCTGGATGCAGTGACGATTTGGTCGCATAGATTCTCGGAGTCTGGCCAGACGTCTTATGAAAGCTGTAAAAAAAAGTCGTTCATTGTTAGTGAGCCAAGTTAATGATCAGGCCTAAATTATGAGCGAAAAAGCCGAAAATTGACTGGAGTGCCGAAATTGAGTTACAGGCGGCGCAACGAAGAATGCAAGAAAAATAAAACATAACGAGGGAACAACAAAACGAATGCGAGAATACACAAAAGGAAATATGCTCTCGGGGTTCAAAAAACTCTGCGCTAAGAAGAGGCACCTGAACGTGAAAGGGTGAGGAGAAGAGCTGTGGAATATTCAATTAGATACTGCTTTTTATTTACGCTCAGAGGAGTCAAATCAAATAATGTTCTACATAATAATGGGAAAATTTTTTTTATCCTCGTTCCATTTTTGGCTACAATAAATTTTCCTCCAGTTGTTTTATCTTTTCGTCAATTTAATTTTTAATTTAAAAATCTTTTTCAGGCAGACAAGGTAATTTTGATTTGAAAAAAAAAAAAATGATTTTCACCTCTATTGCTATCTAGGGAAACATAGTTAGCCCACCATCTGAGGGAAATCATGGTTAAAAGGATTGGCAAAATCCCGAGAGGAAAATCTGCCTCGTCATCATTGTAAAAACAGTAAAAAGTCATTCCCAGCAATTGAACAGCCAAAGATGCGATGTCAGCCCATACGAAATACCGTCGAACTCTGATCTGATGTGTTCTACAAATGGTAGCTGAAAAAAAAATTTTAATTTAGTTAAATATAATTTGATTTAAAAAAAATGTCTAAAAAACTTGACATTTTTTTTTAAATTGTTATCTTTTCACTTGCAAATATTAGAACGAATTGATTCCTCACAAGCAGAACCAATCGCTTTATTTTCGTGAAATCATTTTGCAATGCGTGAAACGTTCTATCTCAGCGCCGAAACGTGTTTTGTGCGGCGTTCGAGCCTCGCTCTCTTGCTCTTGCACGTTGGCAATTTTCGGCTCGAAAATTGAACTCCCAATTGATTCTGATGGCAGATAAATACTTTTCGTTCGGGCAAAAAATAATTGATTCTCATGGTATACCTAAGACTGCTGGTAACAGACAAACGCAAGAGGTCAAAGTCGCGCCATTTAAGATGTCAAAACTTGGCAGCACGATTAGGACAAAAATTGACAGCCCAACGGAGCTTAGCAGTTCGATGATCAAGACGAAGCAGAGGTTTGTTATCCCAGGGAATTTGTAAGTTTTGAAGATGCAAATCGTCAGGGCGTCTAAAAATCCAATCGCTTCGGGAATCGCAAAACAGAGGACAATGCACCACAGCCACATTATTTGCTCTTCCGGAGGTATGCTATTCAGTACTTCGGTTCTCTCGTTAAAATTCACATCTGCACAAAAGAATGATTTATTTCTATCTCTATTAATTGTTATATACTTTGTTGTTATTTATTATGCAGATATCGTTTATTACCGAATTCGTCGATACAAAATTGTCTGCTTCTATTATGCACATTGGATGTTGCAAAAAGTAAAGTGCTTTTGGTAGCGACACCACCGACCAACATCAATACAAACAAAACGATATAAATGAACAATTTGACACCCCTCATGGCAATTTCATAAAATTTCGTCTGCGTCATGGATCCTGCGTTACGTTTCGGGGGAAAATGCTTAAACGTGTCCCACATGGGTAACTCTTGCTCCAGACTAAAACAAACAACAAATGATGTAAACTCGTTCATTTGCTTCTGCATAATAAATTATTTAAATTCGGAGGTACCTTTTGTCTTCATCCTCCTTGCTGTAATCTTCAAAGAAGTCCGAGTCGCATGCCTCATCATCATCGTCAATGCTTCTTCGAATATTAATGTCGTCGATGTTTACCATATTTGAATTCTTACACAGTTCCGCACATTATTTTAAAACACAACTCAGACAACAACAATACAAAATAATCGAAGCATAAAACAAACAGCTAAATTTTCGCGTGTAGACTGTCCTTAAACTTGTTTGGAGATTTTGATATTGAACTGTGAGTAAAGTTTCCTGGTTGCGCCGATCAAACAATATAAAATTCAACAACTTAATCCCATTATCGATTAATACAAGATAATCTTCAAACAATGCCAGCCGATATGTGATAAGGAATTATGAGCTTAGATAACTAGATTTTTAATTCCAACTATTGTTTATTTATTATAGCAAGCTTGCAATTTTTTGGACGCTGTTTTAGAATCTGACATCATCTATTAATATTTCTAATTGAAAACTAGAAAAATTTGTGAAACAAAAAGTTTGATGTTTGATGGAATAATGATAAATAATGAGGGGATAAAAATTTTGCGTTGATGATAAAATTATTGAGTAGTGGCTGGCTGGATTACGGTTGAAAAGCCATACTTTCCAATGGTTCAAGTTCCCTTGGTCGTTATCCCACACTGTCCCTTCATTGTTGGGAATGCAGAAAAAGAATAAACAAACGCACAGGACCTTTTCAATGCTATGCCAAATAAGCATCGCAGAGGTGCTTCACCCTTAAACTGCGCAGTGCCGAGGGGTCAAGTTGATATCCATATATAAAAATTGTCAATCGCATTGTCAGGGTGAGAAAAATAGAATTTTATAATACACACCTTGTGAATGGAAGCTGTTTTTGTGTTAAATTTAACCCGATCATCGAATGTTAACATTCCAAGTTAATTCGAGAGAGACGCCACAAAAGGTTCCTTTTTTTGTAGTTTTCATAAAGAATGTTCACGCCTCGGCTTTCAAAATATTCGCAATCTTGTTTTCGTTATTGAAATTTGTCCGCTTTATTTACTTAACTCTTGACTTTTGCGCATCTTTTCTTGCCAACCCTCTTTTTTCCTCCAATTTTTAACTTGTGACTATTTTTCCAAACTATCGAATTTCTCATCTCTAACAAACGAAGTCGAAACTCATCAATAGTTTATGATCAAAAGTTTATCAATCAAATTTAAATCCAAGTAAAAATAGCCATAAATCGCCATTTCAAAAAGTTTGAACTTTTCAGCGTTAGATTGTTTATTCGTGCAAACTTTTAATTTTTAATTGGATGAGCAAAAAAAATGCAAATTTCAATTATTTCGCATCCAATTTGATACGCTACTGCAGGTAGCTTGAAAGAGAGAGAGAGAGAGAGAAAGAGAAAAGGCGCTTTGAACACAGCATCGCACATGTTTAGTCCACATCCTGTTATTGCCTGATCCTCAACAATATACAAAAAACAGCTGGTTGGTTGAACCCAAAAAATCCAATCAAATGATTCTCTTTCATCATTAAATTGCGAGTTTATTTTAAATTTTGAAACTTTGCAAATGGTAGAAATGATTTTTTGATTTAAACATCCGATATGTCACAAGAGTTGTTATTTTTTGTTTCTTTCATAAATAAATGAGATAACATTTTAGAAAGGCTGATAAATTGTAATTAGAAAGAAAAGGATAAATAAGAAGTGACAGGATTAATGTGTAGGTCGTCTTTCATTTGAAATTCGGTTGTTTTGAATTGGTCTAGAGGCAGGGTTCTCTCGTGGAGCGTAAGACGAAGGAGATTTGAGTCCCCAGTGGCTGGCGTCTGAGCGGTGCACAAACCTTCGTGACGGGTTATTAACCCTTCGTTTGTCTGGTGTCAAAAAATAAAGCCGTCTATATATCTGCTGGGGTATACTCGCGACACCCCACGATCTTTGTTGACAAAAAGCAATTTATACAAATAGTCTTGTCTGCTCTGTACATTCGAATGTCGTTTTCGGGATACACCGCTTTTGCAAAAGCTCCGTCAAACTCCAATTTCGCACATTTGTTTATTCACCTGCTTCCCAAACTGCTTTACACTAATCCTACTTCAACAGACATCATTACCAATCGTTTAGCGAAAACCTTTTCTCATTTATTTCATATCTGTCTCAGGCAAAATGTAATTTTTTTTATTTTTGCAAACTTTACTTTTTTGGAAAAAAAAATTTATTAAAACAATCCCATGTTGGTTACAAAAAAAAAACGTTTTTATACGAAACAAATTTAAATAGTTTTTGTAATTTTTCGTGTGTGAAAAATAGTTAATCAAATCTTTTTGTCTTATTTCAAATGATGTATAGAATTTTGATGTTATTGAATATTAAATTATTTTTCGTATGCAAGTTGCATCTTGCGAGGTGCAAATGCTTGTAAACCGACAGTTATCTTCAGGATATAACCCTTTATAAAACGCATTTTCTCACGTGGTTCCTCTGCAGGAGTGGGCACTTAGGGCACTATATATTAATCATCGCCTTTTTTTTTATTAAGCCAGTTTTCAATGTTGCAATAAAGTCACGGACCGTATAATTAAACAAGGCAGCTGGAATCAACAAATCTCTGACGTTACACTTTTCAATTAAATAAATTAATATAACAATTGCAATGAACAAATTAGTTTTGATTATTAAAATTAACAAACATAATTATAAGTTTGATGTTTCTTTTAATAATTCTGCTTGTTAGACATTTTTTGAGTGAATCGTTTGTAAACCAAGAAGTAATTATAAGATGAGTTTATTTATGAAAGATCAATGATGAGAAATGATATGAAGTCAGATTAAATATTAAACTATCAAATACTCGAATGATGAAAACTTTTGGTATAAGTTTTGCATACGAATGCAAAATAGAATGTGATCATGAAACGAAATTCAAAGGCGAAATTGACTTTAATTCTTCGGGCCATAATGGAACAAGAAGAGGAACCACGAAACTCATCGGCCATCGCGAAACAGTCGACGAAATTGAAAAGCCGAACCTGCTATGCTATTCTATCTTTTATGATTTAATTAATCGCGTGATCTGAATACACATTGTATTAAAAACCAGTTTTTTGCGATATCATTTTTTTTCACAATTTTTTTTTTCCTCTAAAGATGGAATTGGAAATGAATTATTGTCATTGGTTATTATTTTTTGAGATGAGGCTGAATTACCGGACGACGAAATGAAAGTTTGTTAGTGTTGTTATAAAAGCTGATTAAGATTGTTATAACGCATTATTTGTGGCACAAGTTATAAGCGACAAAGCACATACGGCCCTGCGAGGAGTAAACCAGTTTTGAGTTTAAACGAGAAAAAGAAAGAAAGGGGGAAAAAAAGTAAAGTAGAAAGTGGTATTTCCAGTACGAGAGCAGCCTACAGTTTCTGAACCCTTTAAACTACCTTCCTGGCGTACGCTTCACCTTCTTCTTATTCTTATTCTCCGCAAAGAACAAACGAGTATAGTGCATGCTGCCTTTACATTTTGGAGCCTCTTTCGCTACCACACTCGCATTTCTCGTGCGGTTGTCGTTTCGGAAAGTGCCTTTAGTACGATTGGTAAGTCGCGCTCCGCACCATTCTCAGTTTCGTCAATAGTTATTGTCGCAATTCAACTTATCGGTACATTTTATTCGGCCCTATTTTTTATTTATTATTCTCTTTCATTCAATTTTCACGGGAAAGATTTTTTATTTGATATTTTAATCAATTTATCACACAATCGACCTGTCATACTCGGAGTCCCATTGTGTTCGAGACCTTTTTGCAAGTCAAGTTTTTCGCAAACCAAATTCTAAGTAAAATTGTTCTCTTCCTGGTTTATTTCAATTGAACTTATTGGTTTACCATAGTTTTTTGTTTTTTTTTTTTTTTTTTCATTTTTATCTTATTGTTTTTTTAAACACGTTTTTATGTCGCATTCGAATTAATTCAGTTACAAGTTTGATTGATTTTGAGAAAACGATTTTTTGGTCTAAACGTGGCGGTTTTAGATTGCATAAATGAATTTGATCTCTTTCTGAATTTTTCACATTACGTGAAATAATAACTTTGTGGTGTATTATTTCAAGTTACAGTGGTTTCAAATTGAAAAACGATACTGTGTATTTTATTGCGATGCAAGTTTTATATGTTTTTTTTTAATTTATATTTTTGCACGTATTTTGCAATCATTCAGATGTGAAACTTTATAGAACTGTCTTTAAACATAAAAATTATTTTAATTTTCTTAAACGTTGAATTAAAGTAGATAGTTATCAATTACATCTGCGACTTCAGTGACCTCATTAAACTTGAAATTACTAATAATTATTAAAAGCAAATCATCATTAATGACGCAGATTAGTTTATAATTTTGAGATACATTTACTAGTTTTTTTTTCTGTCATTTTAATTGCAATTTCCATTTTCTTTTTGCAGGTTTCGGCGATTTTTTGGAATGTTTTAATTTAACTAATCTCACCTCCCCCTTCCCCCCCAAAAACGTAATCATGGCAAACGTTCTTCTAATCTTAACAATTTTATTTTGTTGTACAATCATTCACGCTCAAGAACAATCATCTCATAAAAAACGTAAGTTTTGATTTTTTAACTTTTTTAATTTTTTTGGAAAATATATTTTTCATTTTTTTAATTTGATTCGACCGAATGAATGTATTTGTATAATTTAACGGTAACAAAAAAAATGATTTTTTGCTATAGCTATACTTGGACAAGCATTTGATGAAATTGTAGTATCATCCGATTTAAACGTAAGAAGAAAATCTAAAGAAACTCGTCAGGGGAAAAAGTTACTATCAAATATACCTTCAGCAACTACAAATAGTCCAGGCAAATCCACAGTTTTGGTCCAGAAATTTGTAACTAATGATGATGGTAGTAAAGTAACTCTCGACAAAAGACAACGACGCGAAATCATGATGATTCGAAAAAGGTAAAGTACAAAACAACAGTTTTTATCATGATTTTGAATTTAAAACTAATCGAATAATCAAACTTTGCAAAAATATAAGTTGAACAATTGAATGAAAAAAATTGTATGTCATTTTTTCTGCTTTTTGTTACAGGATTTATGGTTTAAACACGGTAAACTACGCACCAAAAAGTAAACGACGCTAAATTTTATCAGACAACCGCACGACTTCTCATCTCTCATCTGTGATCATACGTTTCGGCCTATTTTGGTTCTTGGGTCATGTAACAAAAATACATTAAAATTTTTCTGTGTCATAACAAAATGAATGTGTTTTTATTTTTACCCTCTCACCATTATAATTAAATAAATAATTAATCTACTTTTTGCTCAAATTTTTCTTTGAAGAATGCAGTTTTTAAATTAAATCACATAATAGCAGTAAGAAGGAAAAAGTTGTCGCTTTTACTGTTTTTTTTAAAATAATTTTAATCAATGATAAAAATAAATCTTTTATCTTTAGTTATTTTCTCCTTTACTTTGTCGTTGATAAAATACAACTTTCGCTAAAATTAAAATAAAATTACTTTTACTGTTATTTTTTTGAATAACTTCAATCAATGATAAAAATCAATCTTTTATCTTTGATTATATCCTCGCTAATTTCATCATTGATAAAATGAAACCTTTGCTAAAGCTTTAAAAAAATGTGTGATTTTTTTTTAATATATAATACACAAATAAGATATTTTAAATATCATCAGATTGTAGACTGAAAATTAACAAGATTAATGAAAATTGAAATATTTTACAAGAGGTAATATACGCTTTTATTTTGGTAGCATTGCAAATGTGCAGTTTTGCGAAATTCAAAATTAGGCATTTCATTAACTTAATATTCTAAGGTAGTCCTAATTATTATGTATAAAATTCATGATAGAATGAAATGAAAATAAATAAATAATTTATTTGTATCGAATTATACTTGTTTCTATTTAATCGCATTGCTTTTCATCGTGTTGGATCTAGTGATTGGTTGCTTCTGGACAAGAATGGCAATCGATTTATATTCACTCCAGACAAGTTCAGAGAACAGCTGCTCAGCAGTAGAAATAAATGTCGCCGCTGACATTGTTATTTAATTTAGAGTCTCATTTTTTCAACTCGTTTTAGTAATCGCAATTTTAAATTTTGCCCGAGTAAAAAATTTGCTACATTTATTTGAGAAATGTAACTTGTTCAGAATTTTGCAATTTATACCACATAATGCCAAATGTGCCATGAATTATGCGATAAAACTAATTTCAATTCTAAATTCGCATGATTATCTGATAGATGACGAGATGAAATTACCTCCATATTTTTATCTGAAATTCTCAACCGAACGTCAGACTTTCAGATATACCCATTGTTCTGTCAAGTTTGAAACATTTCCCTAATAAACATGTAAGTAAAAGCAGTCAACATTTTTTTCGAAGTTAAAATTTTGCAGATTCTCTTTTTAATCTTCGCTATATTTTCAAATTAAAACTTTCATATTCAAAATTGTATGATAATGTTACTGAGTCTGTGTACACGATAGATCACATGATGTTTTTTCATTATCTGATATATATGTAGGGACTCGGTTCTTTTGTTTATTTTAAGTTTAAAGTACAGTTTAAAATTAGAATTTGATCAACAAATTTACATCTTGAAATACTTCTCTGTTGCTGTTATTATTTTCTGTAGCATTATTATTGGAAACATAGTGAAAATAATTTTTTTTTCATCAGTTTTGTGTATAATAATTTTCTAATTACATGCTCAGAGATAAACGCAGTTAGTGATAATATCAACGTGATTTATTGAGCTCAATAAAAAAATATAAAAAGCTGTTATTCATAATGATTAATCCTTTTTTTTTCAGAGACTGAATACTAGTTTAACAATGCCGGACATTTGCAACGACACAAACATCCTCAAACAATTCAGAAATTGTAAGATTTTGCGAGATGGAAAAATTATTGAAAATGATTTTTGGATACGAGGTGGAAAGTTCATTGACCCAGAAAAAATATTTTTCGATGAAAAAACAACACCCGATTTGACGATTGATTGTAAAGGTGCTCTGATCTCACCTGGATTTATAGATGTGCAAATAAATGGTAAAACACTGGTTTTTATTTTCGCAAGGTTTTCTTTAGACTTAATTGTTTTTATTTGAATTTGTTTAAATCATGATTCTAATTATTCCCAGGTGGATTTGGAGTGGATTTTTCTTACGACGTAGATAGCGTAGAAGAAGGTATAGACAAGGTTGCCAAAGGATTATTGCAGTATGGAGTCACTTCGTTTTGTCCGACTTTAGTGACTTCTCCCGACTCAACTTATCATAAAATTCTTCCGAAAATTCGTAAACGTGACGGAGGTAAAAACGGTGCGACTGTTTTAGGAGTCCATCTCGAAGGTCCTTTTATTAATCCTGCCAAAAAGGGTGCTCATCCAGAAGAGTGTATAAAAAAGTTTACAGATGTTAGTGAAACTAAAACTTTATAATTCACATTTATAAGTTTATGCAAGTAGAAAAAAGTTATGTCTTATTTTTAATCTCTTTTTACAGGGGTTCCAAACACTGGTCGATACTTACGGTGATTTATCAAACGTCAGTTGCATCACTATCGCTCCTGAAATTCCAAATGCAGGAGCTGTGATTAAGGAGTTGAAGTTAAGAAACATTAAGGTTTCTGTTGGTAAGTTATTTTTTTGAACAGAAAGAAACAAAATAAAGAAAAGTGGAATAGTTAGTTTGTAAAGTTGTGAAACTTTTTATTTGTCAGGTCACTCCATGGCAGATTTAATAGAAGGTGAAGAAGCTGTTCAAAACGGGGCCACGTTTATAACTCACCTTTTCAATGCAATGTTGCCTGTAATAAAAGAGTATTCAAAAATGTGCAGAATCAAAACCAAACAAAATTCAAAAGATAAATCTTTTCATAAATCTGAACGACTGTTTTTAGTTCCATCATCGAGATCCAGGATTAGTAGGACTATTGACATCAGATAATATCCCTGAGAATACTCAAATATTTTATGGTATTATAGCTGATGGTGTTCATACACATCCTGCTGCTTTGAGAATTGCACATAGAGTTCACCGTAAAGGTTTGAAAATCCACTAAACGTAATCTATTTTGATTTATTTTAATTTCATATTTATAAGTTTCATAATGAAAATGTAGGTGAAGTATAAAATTTGCATACAATTTACACAGGACTTGTGCTGGTCACTGATGCGATATCAGCAATGGGTCTTGAAGATGGTTTGCACCATCTGGGCCAGTATGACATTGAAATTCGAAATAGTCAAGCTTACATCGCAAGAACAAATACTCTATGTGGAAGCATTGCCGGGATGTCTACCTGTATACAATTTTTTAAAAAAGCCACTGGTGAATACAAATTAATAAATTACTTTTAAACCTTTAAGAATTTGATCTTTAGCAGAACGAAATTCAATTTACAGGCTGCACTACAGTCGAAGCTTTAGAAGCTGCAACATTGCATCCTGCACAACTTCTAGAAATCGAATCAAAAAAAGGAACCTTATCTTTCAATGCTGACGCAGATTTTGTAATGCTGAACGATAATCTTGAAGTGTTATCAACTTGGATTTCCGGCAAATGTGTGTACGAGAAATGAAACGTCCGGACACTCAAAACCAAAAATGAAATAACGTTTTGACATTAAAGAAAGTAATATATTTTTACAAAGCAAAAAATGGGATGTGAATTGAGAACCCTCTTTTTCAGTCAATATTGTTTAATTAAAAAAGAAAACAATCATTTGATATTTTTTTACATGAACGTGACGTTGCTGCGACTTCGTTCTTCAAACTTAAAATTCGTGCCGGAAAAATTGTCAAACGTACATGCTTTATCACAAAATATCAATCCGCATTGAGCCCGAATGATTATTCTCCTTTTGGTTTCCAACGTTCCGCCGCTGATGGGGTCCAAATGGTTCTTAAAGAATGGAATGGATCAAATCCATTTTGTTCCTAAAATTGATATTTAAAAATGAAATTTATTTATATTTTATCAAATTTTCCCATATTTTTTGTTATCGTTTTAATAATTGAAATTGATTATTTATGAATACCAACCTGATATTCCGTGGTAACTGTTTGTGGTAACGAATTGACGCTCCGAGGTGGTGCAGTGGGAGCTGATGGAGCGCCCCATGGCGTCGCGGACCAAACACCTCTATTCAAACCCCAAACACCACTGCGTTCTTCCCCGACGGCACCTCTATTGTACAATGGCTCCCAGTTTGGATCAATTGTTACCCAATTATCTAACATTAAAATGTTGAGTTAGTTTTAAAAATTAATTTTACATCGAAAGAATAAGTTGTGTGATTTCTATCGAAATTAGTAATTCAGTTAAAGTACCTCTGATAGTTGATTCTGTTGAGTTATTACCACGAGAGGTTTCCACAGAATTAGAGCTTGCATGGAAACTAGCAGCATTTTCATTGGCTACCAAAGGAACATTCAAAGAAGTGCCATTATCCTGCCATAATCCGTGACATGTGTTTTCATTGTTTGGATATTCGAGTTCCATTAAAACCTCATCGGTTTCCGGGAGATCATCATATGGCACTAGTTCTCGCTCAAACTGAAATAAAAACCCCACCTCAATTAGATGAAATTTTGAATATTCATGCAATAAATATTTATCATGGACAATCAAAATTACCATTGACTCAGGATAAGAACTAGCAAAGTAAAAACTGCTTTGAGCTTGAAGATCGTTCGACGTTTTCGGAAGCATGAAACCACCGAAGCAACCCAAGTCTTTTTCTGAAAATGGTTTGCCGTGCGTTCCTTTGAATCCGAGCTTATAATCTTTCTGAGTAACCGAATCTTTAACAACTTCCGAATTATTAATCTCCAAATTCTTTTTATCCTCGTTGATGTAAGATTTTGTTGGCAGTGCCTGCGCGTAAGACTTGCTTAATTTATAAGAGCCAGCTGGGTCTTGGTTTCGGGCGACAACGTCGCTGAACTTGGCCCGATTTTCACCCCAGTAAGATGGAGGTGGTGCTGATATTGTCGATGCAACTGAGCTCGCAAACTGCTGAGATTTTGTCTCGTCCCTTGATGATGAAGCTCCATTCAAAATTAGCACTGAAACAATTTCTTATTTTAAACATAATTTCGATAGTTTAAAAAATTCCAAAAAGAAATTAAAAATTAAATGAATCAAGTTTTGCAATCAAATTATCTCATGGTAGATACAAAAAAAAAGAATTACTTTGTTGTTGCTGTTGATGCACTTTATTTTTAATCTTGTCAGATCTTCGTTTTTGTGAATTCTTTTCTTTTTTTTGTCCATGTTTGGGTGCATGGGACGTTTTGCAGTTTGCGTCAGGAGTGGAAGCAGATGGCAACTGATGGTAATTCGTGTGCTTTACGTTGGTACGCGCAGTGCTTGTCTTCCATCGGTTCGAATTATCTGGTTTCTCCTTATCGTATTCGTCATCATCACAATCACCTTCGTAGTTATCTTTGAAATCGGTCGAGCCGGTGGGAATCGATGACACCGGCTTACTTTTCTTTGTATGCAATTTTCTCGGATGCTTATCATCTTTTACTTTTGCATTCTCAATGTAATCCTATTGAATGCAAAATTTTTATTACAAAATCATTTTAAAAAACGGTGTTTACAATTATACAGCTAATTTTAATTCTATTTCTTTTACTAATTGCCTTTTAAGATTTACTTTTTAATTATTTTACCTTGTATTTATTAGAGAGACCGTTACCACTGGTTGTGGTAGTTGTGTTTTCCTCCTGCGCGGATCCTTCGGTGGTTGTCGAAGAAGTCTCCTCTTCGGAGTAGTGTGCGATTTTGTGACTAGTATTATCATACTTCTTAAAATTCGTGTTATTAATTTGAATTTCGCTGTTGTAACCAGACGTGTATTGCTTCTTTTTATTTTGATCCGTCTTATGGTTACTTTCCTTAATGTTATTTTGTGTTTCCGTAACGCTCGGATGTGACACTTCATCTACTGGTAATTTGTACTCTTCCTTCGCGGAACAGGTCTCGGTCTTCGTCTTTCTCGATAGGTTACCATTCATCACAACGTTCTGCAAGAAATAACTAAAATTAAACACCCGACCAAAACACCACACACAATTATCCATTACAATTTGAAACAAAATTGCTTGCCTTTCTCTCCTCCTTGGTTTCAGTACTATTTTCAACTTCAGTGATCGTTTGCTTTCTCATCGCCCTCTTTTTTACCGCAGGAGGGTTTTCTTCCTTAAACTTCCTGTCCTCCTCGATGTTCCAGTCTGGACTCTGTTTAACTTTGTCTTTGCTTCTCTTCCAGTCCGGAGTATAAACAGCCTCTTCTTTTTTACTTTTTTGAGACCTTTCTTCTATCGGGGGCTTACTGTTGGACACGGCTAGCTGTCGAAAGTCTAACGTAGGTGCCACCGGCGTGCCACGAGCCATCTCAGCCACGTTGATCTTCAAAAGTCTATCAGCTTCGAAAAAACTGACGATGAAGACGCAAATCATCATGAGCAACAGGGTGATGAGTAGCGTGCTGTGGATCGTCGGTTCCCAGGTGGGCCTGGGCACTACTTGCGCGCACTTCTGTAGAATCGACATTGGCACAGTTGCTAGAAGGTCGAGGCGCACTGCCCCCAGAACGTTGTCTAACGTTTTTGGCTCAAACGTCGTGAGGTCGCCCTCCAGGCTTGTGAGAATCACGAGTTCACGTTCCACGAGGCTCATCGTGAAATCCGGCGTGAAAGCAATTTCCACTTTGCGCGTTGCGTTTGGCAGCAACATAAACCCTTCGCAATTAAGTACTTTGAAACCGTATCCCGAACACGCCAGCTCGTTCACAAAAAATCCGTAAACAGTTATTGGCAGCTCGCCTGTGTTCCTCGCTGCAAACGACCGCTTCACTGTCAGCTTTGGTAGTCGACCAGGCTTTTTCAAACTCGAATCATCTGAAATAAGAAGAATGAAAGTTGAATACTTTTTTTTGTCGGATTAAACTTTATCAATATTTATATCTAGATAAGTTGAAAAAAAAATTGTTGTATATAAAAAGTGAAAGAAAAAGGATGTTTTTAGTTGGTACCAACCTACACAATCCCGGAGATGTTTTTCTGACAGTTCGAATAAAAGGGGAGTCGTGGAGCCTGGCTTGCGATTGCCAAATTTGAATTGTGCAACGGCGCCCCTTCCAGATACTTGAAACACTTCTAAAATTGTTATATTATTTCTGAAAGAAGAAATTCTAAAATTAGTATACAGCACAAAATTGTTCTATTCAATTTAAAAGATAAAACTAGGAGAGATGATCGCGACGATTATAAGACTGATTGAAATAAAATTTTGTGACAGTAATGTAAGAGTTACATAACTGGATCAATGAACGACGAATCAAAATAGATTGATCAGTATGTTATTAAGAAATTGTTTAGTGTTTATATTTTCAAGTTTGTTTATCTATTTTCAGATAGAATTACTTCATTCTGTCATTAGGTCATTTCATTTGTGTCATATAAAATTAATCTATCGCTTCAATACAATTTGTTTATATTTTAGATCTTCACCTAATGTACACAAGGGCCGACGACGAAACTGCAGACATTGGGGTGTAAGAAAGTCTTACAATCCTCGACTCTGCAGGTTGCAAAATGAACGTAAGAGAATGCGGAGCTGGAGAAACGCCCCAAATTTGTTCGAATTCGCGTCTGTCATCCTCTTCACTGTCTTCCAACTTGAATTCGCTTGACACGACAGACGCACAATCTGTACACTCCACTTTGAATCTGTTTAATTATAAAACAACCTTTATGTCATCAATCTTTATAACAGTACGTCAATTTTGATCCAACGAAACAAAACAAGATGTGAACAATCAAATGAAACAGTTCGCAAGAGTTATTCTAGCATAAACTTAAAGTCACTCTTGTGGCGTTAAAATAAGCTTTTTTACCTTCAATAATTACATTTGTTAAAAAGCGTATGAAGCGTATAAAAAAAGAGAATATATTGTAAATTGAGATTAGCTTTGCATGTTAGTAAGAGAACGTGCTAAGGTAGCGTTTATATTAAAATAGTTACGAGTAAAGCAATGTACGCACTTATCCGGTAGAGATTCATACAATCTCATTCCCTGGGGATAACTCCAATCCATGGTCAAGTGAATATACAGGGGACTAGAGCTTGGGTTGTGTAATCTAATCTTTTTATAGGTTGTGTTGCCAACTTGAGTTAATGGAAAAAGAAGCAGACTCTTGTTCCTTAAAATTCCACCGTTGGCGAGCAAGCTTGGCCAAGAAGGTTTTATATTCACATAAAATTTGTATCCCCGCACCTCGGTCGTGTCTAATTGCATTGTTATATTGTCCCACGATTCGCCACCGGTTGAATTCAAGTAACGCAAATAACGCGCGTTCAATAAATTCAAGTCGAAATGTCGCGTGTGAGACGGCAGTGACAACGTATTCAACCACTGTGTGCCGACTGAAAAAGAAACAAATCATTTTCTGTTTGCCCAAAGAATTTATCGACATGTTACATAAATTGTTCTATTCAGTTTTCAGAGGCGTAGGAAAAATGAAATACCAACCGCTCGTGTTCAAAGGAAAGCCAAGGTAACATTGAGGCTCGCAATTGACAGAAGGATCAATAACGATTGATCCTACACTGTTATCCCCTTTTGATATAGTGCATCCAGTTTCTTTCAACGGAATGTATTTCACACGGTTATCTTTGTTCACTGGTGAGATGTAAGTCACTTCCATTGGCTTCGCAAATGTCGAATGAACTTTTACCTCTTGAGCACAAATCAATCCCTGAAAGAAGCATTCGATGAAAAAGGATTAGAGATTCAATTTACGATGGATGATTAATATTTCCAATCTTGATATATAAAAATTCATTTATTTCTTACTGGGAAGCAGTCGACAAACGTCTGTTTCTTCATCATGATACGTCCGAATGCCACTCGCATGTGCACAGGAATTTTTAGTCGTTCGTATGTCGTCTTAACAAATACATCCCCGACTATTGTATCATCCTCAACTTCAGGAGTTTTCACTTTTATTTGAAACACAGCCAAAAATCCTGGTTTGATGCTTTGCTGTAAAACAAACAATTGGTAATGAATATTTTTGAATTGCTGCTTTGATTTCAGACGTCTTTGAGTATTATTTTCAAAAAAATGTGAACTAACGTTTCCAGTGGAACTGCAAACAGTAATATTACGATAACCCTTGTCAAAGAGTTCCTTTGGTCCGTTCTGACAGCCTGTGAGTTCTAAAACTGCACCAGGCATGTTGACACCCCAGCCAAGCAGGTCCACATTCACCGGGTTCTGATTCTCTAGGGCAAACACTGCTTCGTTTTGGGTGCCGCTGCTCACCGTGCCAAAGTTCAGTGCTCCCTTATCGCTCTTCCTCGCGTCCGGTATTATTTTCTTCAATCTACCGTCGTATCTCAGCAGCGGGATTTTCGTTGTCGAGACGTTGGAGTGAATCAATATCGATGACTCTAATTTGAATTGCTCATTTCTTTTGCTTCGATTTAACGACAAAGAAAATATCTTGTCTTTTTGTCCAGCTTTAAGAATTTTCGGGATAAAATTGCTTATCTGAAATGAAAATTTTAAACTCAGCAAACTGAGAATTCCAACATTGAGGGAAAAAAATGTTTAGTTGCTCACAGAAAAATGCGACGCCGCTTCGGCTGGCAGGGAAACATTTGAGATTGCCAGCGGTAATTTAAACTTGTTTATCACGCTGAAATCTCGCGACTGCTGTAAGTGCGGGAAACAGAAGTGCGCCAGCGTCGCGTTAACAACTTCCAAACCGCCATGAAAAACTTGTGCTATCCATGGTATTGCTATTTTTTGAGCTGAACCATTCGGTCCGACACCCTTTATCGTAAGCTTTCCATTGAATTCTTGCAAATCCAATCCAGTTTTCCCTGCAAAATCCATTATCCAAAATCAATACCAATACGAAATCTTACAGTCAAACCGAAAATGAATAAAAAAAACTCACAGTCGTATATCAAAGATCCCACAGCAATTGGAACATCCGTATCAGCCGGGATGGTTATGGGCTTGAAATTGATTTTCAATGCTTTCGATACAGGTGTGCTTATAATATTCTGAAACCGATCAATACAAAGTTAACATTTTTTGTTTTGACGAACAAACATAAATAAAAAACTTGGCTCGAGCATACGTACTGCAACTTTTATTGGTTTTTTCGCTGAGTTTTTTAATGTTATTGGATAATGTGTGGGCGATTGCATCGAACCACCCATACCAAAATTTATGATCTCAGTATTGCCAGCCCAGTGTAAACCTGCGCTATTACCAACTTGAATTTCGACGGCCACAACAAGCACCTCTGCACTGTTGTTCACTTTGAACCTTATATAAGCAGTATGATTTTTCTCGGCATAAGCATTAAATCGTAATCTTATGACGGGTTTTGTTTGGTATGGAGCTATTTCCCACATCTCCTTAGACCCCTCGGCTTCACCAGATGGCAGTTCTAGTTGAAAATCTCCACCGCTGCTGTATACTTCCATTACCTGCAAGTTTTATTGCTTTTCATTGTCCGTGACAAGTTTAAAATTGCTTGGAACAATAAGCATTGCAAAAGATTTACCTGCATGGGTTCAGAGCGTGGATTGTACATATAAATAAGAGGCGTGAATGATGAGTTTATAGGAATCTTCGCCTCAACTAATGGCCTAAGTCGATACAAACTGCTGACACTTTTACCTTTTACCTAAAAATGGAGAAAAAAATAGTGAAATTGTTGATTTACCGTAATACTATTTTTATAGTATTTCTTTTCTTACCCGATATTTAATGGTTCCATCCGAAGTCTGTATGTAAAAAAAGGTATCAATTTCACTTTCATCCCGACCTAAATATACCACTTTGAAAGTGGTGTTTCCAAGAGGCAAAATCGCCTAAAAATTGAATTCAAATTATTTTATTGTAATCAGTAGATTGGTTAAATTATTAAAGCAACAGTTCAATTGCAATTGTTTTTCTGACCTTTTCTTGAAAAAACGACGAATGAAACTGACGGGTGTTCCCTGATATAGAAAAGAGATGAATTGTCCTATTGTTGTGCTTATTAAAAATTGTTACAGTTTCTTGGTGAGGTATGCCAAGTTGCCTGGAATAAATGTCAATAATTGATTTATGCGTGTATGAATTTATGTTAAATTTATGAAAACAATTTCAAATTACCTTTCATCAAAGTCTAAAATATTTGGTTCGAATTTGATGTATGACAGTGCATCATATGCAATGTCAATGACTGGAGCATTTCTGAAAATAAAGCAATATTATTTGTTAAATTAAAAAAAATATAATCAATGAACATAAAACTCAGTGAAAATAAAATAAAACACACACATTTAGGTCAAGTTTTTGTTGGTAAACTTTCAACTTCACGTTTTAAAATTGGGTAACGAAAAAAGAAAAGTATTGCGTCATCTAAATTATGCTTGTCATAATTTTGCATGCAAAAAGAACATTAGTCAGAATGAATTTTGAATAGATCAAATGTTTATATAATTTAATGCTATTCATTATAGAATCAAGTTGGATTTTAGCCAATAGAATCAGAGAAAAATCAAGAAACTCAATCTATCAAAACCATAACAGGTAGTTGTGCAAAGAGTAAATTAACACTTGAATAATAATCATTTACCTTGTTTCGTGTTCTATTTCAGAAAAGTCCTGCAACAAAAAGGCAAGAATTAAAATCAATGTCAATGAATTACAAAATTTTACAAAACTAGCTGAATTGTTGTAAAAAAGTACCTTTCGTAAAGAAGCAGGTATAGTATCCAAAATGTATTGTTTATCATTGTCATCTTGTACGTATGCTGCAAAAAATTGAACAAAGATAAGACGTGATACCTAACCTAAAAATAAATTATCGTCCGCATTTTCAAATGGATTACTGAAATAGATAAGAACAAAATTATTACCATTGTTGTGACCATGAGAGACCAGGTGAATATACGAGACTGATTGTAGAAACGTGAATAGAAACAAACAGCGGCATATGATTGCGGAGATCATAATACAGTTAAGATCATGAAGTGTCAAAAATAGTTTGCGGCCCTTTTTATTTCGTTGGATTTCGAGAGTGTGAACAATTTGTTGCCATTGTATATGATGCAGTTGTTGTGATCTACGATGAGTGCTCCATTTTTGTGAGGTTAAAACCAACAAGCAAATCGTCGCGCGCGCAAGACGTATCAAAAGTTCGTGGTTTGTCACATTCGAACAACTTGCATTTTCATTCGTACGGAGCACAATTCGAAACTCGCAGTTATAAAACAGCTCCTGACCCGTGTCCGTCACGGGGGATAACGCGATTTCGAGCAATACAAATTGTTACCATCACATTGGTTATATCAAATTACGAAAAATCATCTGCAGCTGTGTTGTTGCTGTTTCGCTCGGTCGGCAAAGACGCGACCTGTCAATTGAATTTTCTTAACTCCATTATAATCAAAGTATATAACAAAACTGTCATCACGATAAAAGGTTCAATTTAAAACAAATTGATCATAATGGAAAAAATTGTTTATTTTTTTTTTTATTGATTCCTGTACAAAATTCGTGAATGAGAAATTAAACACATCATTACAATCAAAAAATCAATTCATTTAGCATAAAAAGATAAAAAATTTTATTCCCATCAGTTTGTTTCGCTTTGTTTGTTTTCCTTTTGTGATTCTTCTTGATCTTGTTGTTTTTTCCAGTTTTTAACAGTTGCAAACAATTTGAGATTGGGTTTCTGCAATTCGTCTTCTGGAAATACAAAATCAAAGACTTCTTCCCAGCCGTCGTCACTCTGTAATAAAACAAAATTATTAGGTGTGTAATTTGGAGAAACTGGACAAATAAAACAAGATATAAAAAGCAAATTACCCCGTCTTCGCCAACGACTCGTCGTCTGCACTTGACGCGTCGAGGCATCTTGTCGATGATCTTTTTCTGGCTGTCTGCATCTCCGTGTTCGTTTTCAAAGTCCCGCCATGCCTCCAAAATGAGAGCTCTGTTATCCTTGTCTGTTTTTGATCTTAAGGCGTCGTTACCACGCTCGAAAATTCGCCTAGCTGCAGATACCTTGTCCACGCCTTCCTCTTCAATGGTATTTTCTAGTTCGAATTTCGCGTAAGCTATCCAAACTTTGACATGCATAGTTCTTTCCAAGAGTCGTTCGTATAGTCTTCTGACATTTTCAGCTTCACCTTGTTCAACTTCAAAGTCAATGTATGTCTTCCACAATTTTTCAGGCATATCCAATCTGAAAATAAAATTATATGTATTGTTTATATGTTACGTTGTTTTTTTAATTTTTAGTTTATATTGAATGAATGAAAAATAAATTTATTTTTACCTTGGCTGATTGATTGCCAATTCGTAAATAGCTCTTGCTCGATCTGTGTCACCTAATTGAGTTTCCAGTTCAGCAAACTATAAAGAAGAAAATAGATAATAAATATGTAAATCGTAAAAGTTTAAAGATTTTATGTCACTGAATTCAAGTACCTTCATCCATGTGATACAATTTTCAGGTCCAAATTCAAGGAATTTTTGATACAAAATTCTGCACCTGTCAAACTCACGGAGTTGGATTTCTAAGTCAATGTAACCCCTGTAGAGTTTGTTCCGAGGACACATACCTAATGCTCTTCCCTAAAATAACAAAATAATTTTTGAATTAATTATAAATGTGGAATCATAAGAATATCAATTAAAACATTTTATAACAAATAATTACCAGAGTTTTTCTAGCCGTTGTTAAATCTTTCTGTCGAATTTCAAATTTTGCATACAAGAGCCAGATTTTAGAAAACGTGAAGACCTTGTGCGGTATCAAATCCAAACAAGTTCTGAAATTGATTAATTTCATGTATAATTGAAAATTAATTTATCCAATCCACAATCCTAAGAATGAAAAATTATGTACCTATAAACCTGTCTACACCTCTCGATGTCTTCCGTTTCTAATTCTTCAAAAAGAGCATAATTGATCCACAGGTAAATATATCTTCTCCAGTGTTGCTTTTCCTGTTAAATATGATTAAAAATTAATTAAATCGAAAAGAATAAATTCTCTGAAGGAAAGAACAGTCTTGTTTCTAGAAACAGTTGTAATAAGAATGATTATTTTTTTAACTTACTCTGGTAGGAGGAATATTTGCAATCGCACGTTCATACATTTCCCTAATAAGTTCGACGTCTCCTTCAGATTCGACCAGTCTCAAATAGTCAAACCAGGCGTCATAATTTGCAGGATTTTCCCGAATTTCGCTTTCATACTGATGTTTTCTTTTGCTCACAATAACATCTTCGATACCTAAAACAGTAAAATTTTTTATTAAATATAAAAACTAAACCAACAATCATAAATTTTCATTTAATATTTTTTCAATAAATGTGTTACCTGAACGATCGCCATATTTTTTCTCATGAATTGTATACGCTTTGTAAATTTCTTGAGTTTTGTCTTTCGGTAACTGATCCAAAGCATACTTGTAGATCACTCTTGCTCTGTCGTGCTATAAAGCATATTATTTATTAATTTTTGTATTTACACACATAACTTTTTATCAATTTTATTTTAAAACAAACCTCTCTCTGCCCTTCTTCAAATTTGGCAAAAGCTATAAACAATGTCTCGTCCAAATGCTCGTCGCCATAAAAATTTATAGCCCTTTCAAAAATTTCCCTGCTGCTATTGATGAAGCCATGAGACTCCTCGAATCGGGCATATTTTATCCAGTGCTTGACTTCCGGATGAACCATAACAAACCGCTCATAAATTTGTCTCGCTCTTTGTATTTCCTTGTGACGGATCTCAAAGTTAATGTAACTTTGCCATGCTTGCTCATCCGGTTCCCATTCCATCCATCTTTCAAAAACTTGCCTCGCACCTACAAAGTTATTTCATATTGCATTAAATCTTTAACAATAACAATATTTGTTTTTTTTTTGTTTTCTATCTTTGATATGGAATTAAAATTTCAATTGACCTGCAAAATTGTCCAATTTTTCTTCCATATAAGTGTATTTGTACCAAAATTGGTTTACTCTTGGCAAAATGGTAACCGCGCGATCCCACAAGTTCCTGGCATGATTTACTTGCCGATTTCTCATCTCCATCTCCGTATACTTGAGCCATAGTGTGATGTTTCTGTGGTCTACGTCGAGAGCCCTTTCGTAGATGGATCTAAAAGAATTAATTTGCATATAAAACAATTATATCTTAGTTGCTTTAAATCATTAAAATACTTCATCATCAAAATCATATGTTATACTTTACCTTGCCCTTGGTATTTGTTTTTGACTTTCTTCCCACTGGGCATACTTTATCCAATTTGATATAACAATACGATTTTTGCGAATGTTATCCTCAAATAGTTTACGTTTACGGTGTTGGTAATCAGCCAATTCATGGGGATCAGAGATTTTTTGCTTCGGAGGCTACAAAAAAATCGATATTTTTGAAATGAAATATCACTAAAGTGAGCATTTCAGTAGAAAGAATGACAAATTACTTACAGGAGGTAATATTTCCAGATCTCTCTCCTTGGCTTCTCTCAGAAGCTGCTCTGCAGTGATCTGGATCTCTGCAGGCGCTTTGTTTTTGACCTGTCAAAATAAAACAATGATTAAATATGTTATTTGTACTAGAAATTTACATCTGAATTGATTCTTTTTGCAAGTTTTTAATCAAAATATTGAAAAGCGTCATCTAAAATTTTACATAGGATTATATTTTGATAATGTAAACTTGGATGGAAGAAATCATAATTACCTTTGCCACTTTGGGCATCTTCTGTGGTTTCTCCATGTTGAATGTGATTTTATAAAATTATTTATTTATTTATCAACTAAATTGGAGCAATTTCATCTTGGCATCAAATTATCCAAGTCAACTGAGATGAACATAACCTCAGCAGTTGTTTCATTCCTTCGTTCCTTCATTCATCACTTGCTCACAAAGGCGTGTTTTCATAAATCAAATTGAGTTGAGTTTATGATTGAAATCAGATTTTTCAGATTAAACAAATTATCAAAATTATCGCAGTCAATAAAATCAACAGTGAGTTCACATGCGAATCAGCATTATCAACATTCTCTTTCATTGCTTTTGCTGATTTAAAACGTTTTTAATTAGCACAAATATTTTTTAATGACAGCTTCCTAGAAAGATTAAATGAAAAATTATAAATATACACAGATTTTTTATAGTTTTTTTTTTTTTTCATTAGATTTTTATTTGTAGCACCTACGTCAAATGTTAATTTAAAAAAATGTTCAAAGTTGAACGTTATTCGTTTTCTCTTGTTAGTATTGAAAAAATTGTATGTACTAGTTTATTATACATACATTTTTGTAAAATCTATTATAAGTATCGATGACGTGGACTAATCCGAAAAATTTCATGATTTGTTTTCTATTAAGTGCCATACATTAAAAATGCGCGATAAGATTATTTATTTTACCAAAGTCTAAGATGTTGTTTTCAGACACTCGCATATTTATGAAGAAATGTAATCAATTGAAATAATAAATTTATAAAACCAAAAATTTTTCCATGTACGATATCAAGTTTCTATTATTAACAAATAGAATTTTAATCAATTAATGCATTTCTCTTCTTTCTCGATAAAGAAAAAAAAACCAAAGAAAATAAATTTCCATTGATTATTTTTTAATAGAGGTAATTAAAAGTGCCCTTTGAAAGACTGTATGTGATATAAAATTTTTTGAAATAATGTTATCAGCAATTGTTCGCCCAATTAAGTATACTTGCTTTAGAATGCACTTTTTTTATCTGATCCTCAGTTAAATAATGATTCGAAAATTGACACACGTTCATAAGTATCCTCGTACACACGTAAACGTCTGTTCCCTAACTCCGTGTTTAGCATCAATTGTTGTTTCGGTGCGCTTTTAAATTATCATGACAATTTCTGGCATTCAGTTATCTCGTGTCTTCCACACGGACTAGTGGCTCCGAACAAACCAAATCTACTCACGTTATATACCACATTGCTTCATATCGATCCATCGATTTTCTTCAATATATACAAAATAATAATCAATTTTTAATAACAAATCACAGCTGTTTTCGCCTCCAGATTTGTTATAATTAATCGGTGGGTTTTTTAAACTTCTAAAAGATATATTCCCAAGTCACAAAACTAAAGACTAAATTAAAACTAAGACGTATAATTTATTTTTTTAATTCAATTTTTCATTCTTTTATCAATTTTCAAAATGAATTCAAACTGAGCATCTGTAATATCGGTTTGGTTTTGGTTTCTTATTCTGACTGTTTGTTTTGGGATTGGAAAATATCGTCCGTGAAATTGAAAGCAAAATACATATCAATACAGAACATTTTTAAGGAGGTTTATAAAATCTGGATGTTTTTGGTTTTAGCAGAGTCCTCGCGGAATATACGTCTGGATCAGAAGAATCATTGGGTGCATTGTTATTTGACCTACAAATGTGCTGACCGTGAACAGCTTTGGGGTTTGCTTGGAATATTAAGTGCCACGAATCGTAGGTGAAGATGACGAAGAAAAAAGTTCCCATCAACATTGGAAAAGAAATCGCTGACATTGAGAAGCAGTCTAGCCCTGGGACCATCACATGGAGGAATCTGATCGCGTTTTGGTTATTGGGCCTGTGCAACAATTATGGTTACGTGATTATGCTCTCAGCAGCTCATGACATCCTCAAACCTTTGGATGAGAAGGAGAGCCATGTAACGGTAATCAATCCTTGAATTATTAACTTTTTTTTATCTCTATACAGAATCAATATTTCATTTTTTCATTCAACATTTCAATTCGCCAAATTGTCTTTCACATTGCATAAGGTAAAAGCGTTGGATATTGTACTTAGTTCCCAAATTTTCTGGTCAATTTAATTACACCTTGGAATATTATCATTTAATGGCATTTTTGTTTTCCTAATTACACATTTTGTCGAGGGACAAAACGTAATGTCATTTTACACGATAGTTTGGAGATTAGTTTCATACTTTTCCAGAACCTTCTAATAAGTCTGAACATTTAATCTATATTAATACAACCGATAAGTAGAAATTAACTAGATAGAGGAATGACAAGAAAAACGTTACGTTGTAGAAAAATTGAAATAAATTCTTTTTCCGATTTACATTACTTAAACAAAATTAGCATCATAATTATATTGAATTGGCCTTTTTAGCTGCGTTATACATTTTAAAATGCAAAGGTTTAAATAGACCTTTGGAGCAACAATTTCTAGAATGATATGATAGAAAATTGATTTTCATTGATTATTAATTGTCGCAACATCTGCTTGAATCTAAAAAAAGCCGCTATGCCGATGATCGATGTTCTTTGATTACAATTTTACCAATTTTTCTTCTTACAAATTTTAAATGCACATGTATTACTTCACGCAGGAAAACTTTTTGAAACAATTAGCACGGTGGGATATAATAATTAAAGGATTTAGAAGTGCTTCGTAGCAGAAAAAAGCAGAATTGCAATTAACATTCCTGTCATATTTTTCCTTCTTTTTATAACTGCGATTCGATTTAGATTGGTTTAAAAACAATTTTTTATGCTACTTTATTCTGTCGTCGCTTTGATATGTTGCGATTTCAATTGTTAGATACCAGCATTCTTCACACGTTATGTAGGTACAATTTGTCCGGAACAATTATTACTATAGTCACCTTCCCCTCCCCTTTTTAATAATAACGAATGATTGAAATGATTGAAATGAGATTTCAATAAGTAATAATCGTAAGAAATCAAAAGCTGCAGTCGTTTCCCTAAATGTTACAATATTTACAATTGTACACTATTAAAACATAAAAAAAGTATTGATAAATAGAAAATACAAAAAAGCATGCAAATTTTCAAAATGAGTTTCAATCCGTGTTTAAAAACACAAGTGAAAATTTGTTACTTAATCGGTTTGAGTGAAGTTTAAATGAGATTTAGAGTTGCTTGAACGAAACAATTAAAAGGAAGTTGAAAATATATACTATTGCATGATTAGATTATAAAAGTGTGCGTGGGTGGGCTTGTGTAAGTCATGGCACGTGCGAAAAATTGATTCGTTTAAAAAAAATGAGTTCCTGAACATTTCATCTTACTTTAAATTGTGATACCTTCAAATTTCAAACATATTTGAGTTTAAAAAAAAGTGTTGCATGTTAATTTTAAATTTCATTTCATTAAATTTCATCATCATCAAATAATTTGTTTATTCATTTGTTGAAATTATTCTTTGCTAGTCATGTCAGTTCGTTTGAAAACAACATTGAAAGTTATGATAGGTACAACTACGTGAAAAGAACTCGTAATTTGTACGACAAACAAAATGAAATGAAAATTTACTAGTTAATTTTATTAATGGATGGTCGATAAGAATGGATATGAGACGAGGAAGCGAAGCCGGACCTCGAGAAATACGTGATTGTTTTGTCAGAGTCACGGGACGTTGACTTGTAAAAATATTTTCAACGTGTTTTGTCGCATAATTGCAAAACAACTTTTTTATGAATGAAAATAAAGTAAACAAATTGATTTCTCAGCTAACTTTAGAACAATCTTTGTTATTCAAAGTGAAACTAATTTTAACGGTCATTCAATTTAATAGCCGAGAGAACAAAAAGAGCAAAGTCAAAGTTATAACAAATTTGATTTTGAGTTTTGATGGTTACATGATGATTGAAAATCAGTACCAATTCCCAGCAATTTTGCGATTACTCAACTGTGAAGTAATTGTTCTCTACGTTGTCAAGAACTTTTCATGTCTGCATAGTTGTATAACGAAACTGCTTCCGCGTGATTTGAATTTTTGTCAGAATGCTGAAAACAAGCAGATGGGAATACGTGAGTTATTTTAAATAATTGTGGCGAGACAAAATTCTCCAATTAGTGTTTTGACGCTTATTCAAAATACGGTTCAATCAAACTAAAGATAAAAAAAAAATGATAGCCAAGTTACTCGGCTGCATACCAAGTGAGTTTTGATTTTGAAGACTGTTTTTTCAAGTCTGAAAGATCTTGAGTATATAAGTCACGAATCACGACCTATATGAGTGACATTGAATGGCTTGTTTAGACTCTCGTCTTACTTCTTGCTGGCATTTATCAAGTGTATAAGTGTCAACCTGGAATAAAGGAACTGGTGAACAAAAAGGAGACTACAACGATTACTCAATGTAGTGCGTCTAAATTTATAGCACTGTGACTAGGTTAATCGAGTGGAGACCAAATTTTTCGGTCATTGTTCATCAATTGGTGTCAATAATACTCATCCATTTACATTTCAAGTCCATGCAATACACTTTTACATTTATAACTAACAACAGCCTCAATTTGAAATACGAGTACACGTGCGGGAAGTTATTACTTTCAGCACGAATGCTGGAAGATAATACTTCCTGCACTGCCACAAGTACCGATGGAAATATTTTACTGTTGATAAATAACAAATCCGTATTATTATGTTTGACTGAAATGAATTAAGACTGATGAAAAATGTTATCTTTGTTTCTTTTATCAGGTCAATAATACTTCGCATGACAGCAATCGACGTACTTGCAATGACATATCGACAGGTGCGGTACTATTGGCTGATATTGTACCCTGTTTGATTATAAAACTGACGTCACCGTTCTTACCATTTTATGTCAAGTAAGTAACATATTAAGAATTTTTAATCTGATAAATATGTTCAATTTTTCCTTCATTTTTGAACAGTCAAATTGCACACCTGCAATAATGAATTCGTATTTGTTATTGTTCAATATCATTAAATCAATAACGTCACAATGCATAAAAGAAAGTGTGATTTCAATTATTTAAACATTACTGAAAAACTTTGATTTAAATTTGCAATAACTTTTTAAATGATTTTTGAAAAGAAAATTATGTGAAAGATTGATAAGATTGTTTCACTTGAACTAATTTTTGCAATTTATATGTGACATTTATGAAAACTCTTCTATTTGATGCGATAATTGTTATAGGCAAAGAATGGGATTCGTTGGCGAGTTAAAAAGGACGGTGTACGTTGAAGTAAAAGGTACTTTTACTTATCGAGTTGTATACCGCTTAAATTAATATAATTTTGAGTCAAATATTGTTCCCGAAATTTTATTTGGCAAATAGTTAAAAATTATATCAAATAAATTCAAGATTATTTTATCCAAATTAATTTGATTCGTTGATGATGGAGAGTTTGTACCGAAACATATAAACTTAAATTCTTGTCAAATAAAATCGTTGACTAACAGTTAAGGGAGTCGGAAAATAAATACCGATTTGAAAATATATTTTATTACTCTTGTCTAGAGATCGATTGAGGAAAACTTTTGCGCAATAAATTTTCAATGTCGCTTTTATTTGTAATGAAATATTGTAATACTATATTGTAATACTTTTTTACTCAAATACGACATCTGTGGAATGTTCATGTTTTGATCTAGGTTAGCGTTTATTCGATAATTCAGTTTGGAATTAAATTTTTCTTTATCATAAAAGATGAAAAACAATACTTCGTCAGACAAAGATTAGATTAAAGGTGATTTTGTGGAGCTGTTGATGCAAGATTTTAGTTTTAACTAGATTTCAACTAACAAACACTAATATAAACTAGTTTAAAAATTGCCAATATTTTCATCCCCTTTGAAAGCATTTCAAGTATAAAAAAGTTTATATACAAATTTTGTTTAAAATCACTTCAGCTGATTTTGTATTCTATGTTGAATTCAATAGTATGTGTTTTTGTGATAAATATTCTATTATGAAATTATATATTTAAAAAATGATATCTATGAGACACACCTACAAAGAACGAAATTATTATATCTCCATAAAACAATAAACATTGATTAACTCGTAGATAAACTAAATGAAAAACATTTTTTCTTTTCCATTATTTGTTAATCATTATCTGTTTTGATAATACGTCTGTAAGAACGGTAACAAACTCCTTGGTGGCCTCTTTTATTCTCAATGCTATGATTTTCTTAGATATTACGAGATCTTGATTTTATTCAGTTTTACATTGAATTGAAAAAAGGAATTATCACAAGGTTTATAAAACAGTTAGCATGACAATAAAAAGTAACGAACTCTTTTTACCCGATTAAATCGTCTTAAAGTTCGTTTACGAAATTTGCTCGTTTTATTCTAAATGATCAATAAATGAGTCAAAGACACGTTTAAACCGATTGCGTGATCTATTTACCCAGTTTTTGATTGGCCTCCGTTTTTTGTTTATCTCGCTTTTATCTCAGAGAAACAATACTGATTGAATGATTATTTCCCAGTGTACGGATGTTCATCTGTGTTCTCTTTTCGGCGGTGGGTCTGACAGTGGTATCGCAAAGCGGAACGGAATGGATTGTTTTATCAGGGGTTGTCTTTACCTCTATCTCATCTGGATTGGGAGAAGCAACTCTTTTGAGTTACAGTCAACGATTTTCCAAGTGAGATATTTTTCTAAGATTTTACTCAAACAAAATTTTAATTAACTTACATTTCAATACAACTTTAATTTTAATTCATGATTCGCTTACTTTCAGGGATGTGATTTCGACATGGTCTTCAGGCACTGGTGGAGCAGGAGTCATTGGAGCTTTATCATACGCGACCTTAAAATCCTGGCTATCAGTTGAGACGACTTTACTGATAATGTTAGTAGTTCCTGTTTTGCAAGCCATATCATTTTGGTTAATCCTGGTACGACCACCTAGATCGTCTCAGGTTCAGAAACTTAATACAGACAGTCAGCTGCAAATGGTTGATCCTCCCAAGAAAACGGTCAAAGAAAAGTTCAGTCTCGTACCATCGCTATTAAAGTACATGATCCCCTTGGGACTCGTCTACTTCTTCGAGTATTTTATCAACCAGGGATTGGTAAGTTCTGAGAGTGAAATTGATAATCTTTTACAGAGTGAATTATATGCAATTTAACCATTTTCTTAATTGCAGTATGAACTCATAGAGTTTGATGGAATCTGGTTGGACCACGAAGCTCAGTACCGATGGCTACAGGTTGACTATCAGATTGGTGTTTTCCTCTCAAGATCATCAGCCAACATCTTCCAAATCAATCATATTTGGCTGATGTCTGTCTTTCAGGTATTACATCCTTTTGAAAATTGAATCCTCTGTAATTTATAACAAACCAGTTCCATTCATTAAATTCTTTTTATTTCAGTTTATCAACGTTATTATTGTACTTTTCGAAACAATTTACTATTACATTCCCAACATATGGCTTGTATTTGCTGTTGTCTTATGGGAAGGAATGTTAGGCGGTGCTGCTTATGTAAATACTCTATACAAGATGTCTAACGAGGTAATTACTTCAAGAAATTATTTCACAAAATTGATGATTAATTTTTAAATCATTTGTTTGATCTATAAATCTCGTTTCAGATTCGATGGGAAGATCGCGAGAGTTCTCTAGGCATCGCGACGATGGCAGATTCGTTTGGCATAGCGTTGGCTGGATGGGCGTCAATGCGGGTGCACAATGCAATTTGCAGTACTGCTCAACCCAAAAGATTGACTTTTTAAATTGACAACAAAACAGAGATATAACAGAAGATTTATTGTGATGGAATAATTTAAAATGTGTCGTGCGTGTGTGATGTGCATGCGAGGTGCGTGCTTGTATTGATTTTTTGTTTTAATTTTTGAATGTGCATGTAAAACAATGAGCCCACGAATTGTTAAGTATTATTTTATGTTGTTGCTATGCGAAAGCGCCTGATATATTTACCAATTCTGTTTTTTAAAAGAATTATAATTCAGAGCTGGTAGAGCATGTTTTATACAAAATATCTGATATTTATACACGTATTATATACGTTAAGTTTTGAATGCTGTTTCATTTATGTAACCAACAAAAATATTGTTACAGGATATGTTTTTCGTACCCATATATAAATTATGTATAGATATTTTTACTCACATATTATGCAGAAGAATATTGTTCAATATTCTACATTATAAATTACTCATTTAGAAATTAATTATAATTTGAAAACTTAAACATATAACATTTTTATGAAATATTTGATTGTTATCATTTTTTACTGTTATCGTTGAAAACTTAAATACGCAACTTTTGCAATTTGAATAAAAATTTTTATTTAAAAGATGTGTTGTAATTTGTTGTGCCCGATAAATTAGACGATACGCTTACAATTTATTTTTATTTGTTATATTTTCATGGCTTCATGTTCAGATACAAAGAAAAATGCATTTAAATCTGAAAGCGGAATAGTGAAACTGAAATAACCAACGGAACAAAAAGAAACAAACCTATGTATAATGTAGAGGGTGGATGTGTGTTGTAGATAGATTTTATAGGTTAATGTTATTGAAACAGACGAAATTTTTGAAAAAATAATCAGTAAACAACAATAATTAATTGAATTAACAGAAGGTATTTCTTCATTAAATTACAATATCATTTCTAGATATTACATAACCTGCTAAAACTCATGATAATATAACCTCTGTGATTATTTGTTTATAAATCTTTTTGTCAGAACAAAAGCCTTGTAGCGTCCAAGAGAACTGAAAAAAAAATTCACTAGCAAATTATATAGTCAGATATCATAATTGATCATTTCCTTTGAATAAAAAATATTCTCATAAATACAGAATATTTGAATAGATTGTTCCTATATTTGGTACACTTCGTTGTTCCTTTGTTGTTGAAATAAAATGTTAAGTAACAATAAACGTTATCAACTGTCTTTTTATCTGATTGAAATATTAACAAAAAATAACAAGTTGACGACCAGTTTTTTTGATTAGATTTGGTTTTTCCAGAGATGCAAAGTTGAAGCAAACAAAATCATGGACAAAGTCAATTGTGACGTCAAGTCTGCCGAAAAGGATATTAAAGTAAATGACGGACTTCAATCACGAATGCAACCAACAACAAAAAATGGCGAAGATCAGGACCACGAATTTTCTAGCGATAATGAATCAACGGATGAAAATTCGTTGTACCAAAGCGACGCTTCAGATGAGGACGACCTGGTCGATCGCGTTGAAAATTGTTCCCTCAACGGAGCTGATTCCTCCAGCTCGGAAAACTCGGAGAACAAGGCAGCAGACGCGCTGTTGAAATCGATAGAAAAAGGTTCAAATGATAACAAGAGAAAAAAGAAACGAGAAAAAAAGAAAGACAATGCGAACACAAAGAAGGAAGTGAATCAGAAAAAGGGACGGTGGATGAAATATAAGGTGCCGAGAGTGTTATATTTCACTCACTTTCAAATATTCGAAACCAACCCTGCAATCCTTCAGGACAACCTTATGAGTTCACAGACAACGTACATCGACCAGTATGAAAGCAGGATATACTGCCTGGTGTGTCACAATTGTGTGAAAAACGATTTGCAGAAAATTTACGAGCACTGGCGATCGAGAAACCATCTAGCTGAGTTGAAGGCTCTGCAATCAAGAATTTACTGGAGGAACATTCCGAATCTGGATAAGACTGAAATTAACTTGCATGTAAATTTCATCGAAAGGAAAGGCGACTCGTTCGATTGTCTCGCTTGCAACGAGGTCATTCAGAAGAATCAGAAGGCCAAAATTCTCGACCGGAAATTGTACGAGGAACATATCATTAGTCCAAGGCATTTAGCTGAAAGGTCAATTGTCCAAAGACGGTGCAACAAACTTCATAACAGTATCCTCTGGTGTCACACAAGTTCCTTCTTCACTATTGACATCTATTACTGTTCTTTTTGTAAAGTTAGATTTCACACCGAAGTGTGCTTTGCACGCCACCTCGAGACAGTCAAGCACAAAAGCATGATGAAGAATATGACCGACAAAAATGTGATTTTTGACGGGTGCACCAATTGTGGATGGTTGTGGATAGGAACAAAGAATCTATATTACTGTCACTGCGAAACTTACCACGCTAAATTGTCCAGTGCACTATTTGATGTGCCGAAAAAGTTGAACCAATTTATCGTGGACAGTTTGAGCAAAAAGGACATGTTCCCGAGTCAATTAAACGATAGGGGAGACATCCATGCGATTTTACAATCCCTCGAGGCTATTGTTGCTCCACAATTCCCTGAAGCCAAAGCCTATGCCTTTGGATCTAGAGAATCTGGACTTGCACTGCAGAATAGTGATATTGATGTTTTCATGGATTGTGGTAAGAATTTATCGATATTTGGAAACAAGTCTCACACTTTTATTAGAAGAATTTGAAATGTTGCAATTGAATGTTCTAGGTAACTATTACGAAACTGGCTTAGAATTATCAACTCTGATTTCAAACATGAAAAAAGTATGGTTGTTGATATCCAAATGTAAAACCTGGGAGATGATACGAAAAATAGAACAGAGTCGCACTCCGATTCTCACTGTTAAACATAAAAAAACTAATATTAGTTGTGACATCTCGTTTGGAAATGGCCTGAGTGTTGAAAATTCTAGATTAATCAGGTAATTTTTAAAAGATAATACAATTGTTTCATTTTACACTTGTAACTTGAATGTTTCATTTTGTTTACAGAAATTACATACAATCGTTCCCACTGTTACGTCAAATGATTTTATTTACGAAAGAATGGCTGAAAGTATGCGAGCTTCACGGATCCCAGAAGATTACTAGTTATGCTATCTCTTGGTTTGTCATTTTTTACCTACAGTCAATGGCAATATTGCCATCTGTTGCTGAACTCATTCAGTGGAAAAATAAATCTAAAATAGTTAATGGTACAATTTAATTGAATTTTTTATTTGTAGCATGATATTCGATTTTCATCTTTTTCATGATCATTTACAATTTTTTTCAGGCTGGGAAACCGGAGTGATCGATCAAATCCCACCAGTCAAGTGCGATCTCTCTTTTCACGAACTTATTACAGGGATGTTTGTATTTTATGCTGAGTTCAATTTTCTTTTTGACCTAGCTTGTCCACTCACTGGTTCAATAATACCAAAGACAACGTTCACAGAAGTCGACGATTTGCCGCCTTGCATGTTCACCTACAAAAAATACATTGACACCTCCGAAGAACCGGAATATTTTCGCATCGACTCAGCAATGTGCATTCAAGATCCGTTTGATCTGTCACATAATCTCACAAAGGGTGTTAAAAAATTGGACATCTTCAGGTTCCAATTCTTGTCCATGAAAACTGTTGAGCTATTGATTGAATACTGAACTCAAACTTGTTGACAACATTTGACAACGGTAAAAATTAAGTAGTTGTCATTCGAATATCACAACATTATTTTCATTTTGCTATTGACGATGTTCATTAATTTTAATTATGCGAGTTGTTTTATTGTCATTCATTTAAGGTCAATTAAAACATTTTATTAGTCTATAAAAATAAGTCATAACTAAATAATTAGGGTTTTTTCACTTTTGATGTTATTGCTGGGATATTGGAAATTCATTGACGAGATAAGTTACAATTTTATAACTGTGAATCGAAGCAAATTTTTTTATTAGACTTAAAGGATAGAGAAATCGTCAAACAATTGTTCGTTTCAATATATTAACTGTTTTTGTGATGATGTTTGTATTATAATATATAAATAATATTCAGGTAAAATTTATAAAACCAATATTATATTTGTAAGCTTGAAAAAAATGTCATTTGATATTTCATGCATTACGCACAATAAATAGTAATATTTTTATATTCAACATTTGTTTGATCCTTCAACAATTATAAGCTGTTTTTAAATTACAATAAGTAGATTTCTTTGAATTTTGGCGCCACTAGAGAGACAAGGACAGGACTCCAGTCTCGTTATTTCTCTGTTATACATCCCCCCACAAATTCTTGTTTCTTGTGTGCAGCGCAGGAGCAATGTTTTGACAGATCCAAACAATAAATATAAAACGAAGAAAAATATCACAGTGCGTTTCATAAAACGAGATTTGTAAGATTTGTCTAGATTGCAAACATGGCTTGGTATTTGGACAACATAAACATTCCTCCTTGCATGTGGTTCGAAAGTGGAGAAAAGCGCAATGCTCTCGCTTCAATGATCGCAGGAACTTTGGTAAATTTTTGCCTTCAAACTGATTTCACGATTAATATCATCTACCTCGCACAATTACATTATTCTAATCAAAACGTCAATCTCTTTTTTATAAATCAAAACAACATACTAGTGCAAACAAAATTGTAGGTTATTTGTTCGCAAATGGCGACGCGTAATTTTCGTCTACTTTGTTGAGTAAACAACAATTAATTTTCTTTTACTTGGTTGCAGTTTTTCACTGGCTGGTGGTTCATTATTGACGCTCATGCAAATTATCCCGCCGAGATGTTTAACGCCTATCACATCTGTGGAGTGTTTGGAACTATTTCACTTTTCATGTATGTATTAATAAAATCAATGTCATTATATATATATATTTATGTATATTTTTTTATGATAAATTTTTGATGCATAATTTGTAGGGTGAATTCTGTAACGAACGCTCAAATCAGAGGCGAATCTTACAATGGCGGTTGCTTGGGTACCCGAGGTGCTCGTGGTTGGTTATTTATCGGTTTTGTTATGGGATTCGCAGCCGTTATTGCAGCTTGTTGGATACTATTTGCACATTTTGTAACTGAAGGTTAGCACTAACTCAAAATTCTTGCAAAAAAATTGTGCAATTTTTGATTGATAATTAAATAACAATTCTTTTCAGATACTGGTCACAATTGGCCTGGCGTGGGCCTTTTCATGCAAAACGTTTTTATCTTTTTGGGTTCCTTGACTTACAAATTTGGACGGTCCGAAGAAAGCTGGGGATAACTAATTTAAGTTAGTTTTGTGTTATTTAAATTATATTTATCCAGAATGATCCACTTGTGATAATTAGAATGAATGAGATTGATGTTTTATAATATTCACCATACAGTTTACATGGCTTTAGAATAAAGAAATCTAATCATTATTAAACAACAAATAAAAACATAAACATCTGCATCAATTTTTTACTTTTTATTTTATATCAACTTCATTATCTTATCTTTATGTATACTCAAAAATATATGAATGTTTAGAAATACTACTAATGGAGAGTACTTTTTATTATAAGACAGTTATTATTTTATTAGGGTAGAAAACATCAACAGCATATAAATATATGGATTATTTTTTAATATAAATTATAAATAATATAATATTTCGGTAATGGATATCATTAAATTATAATATAAACAATTTTGTAAAACTAAATGCAAGTCTTTGTTAATCAGCAGTCTTAGGATTATTGTTCAAAATGTCGAATTTCAAGTTATCTACATATAAACAACATACGCTTGTAGAGATTCAAAATAACATTTGGTTTCATAATTTTATATGTACGTTGAACTATATTATCTCTGCTAAATTTTAATCTAGAAGTGACTTGAATTGTGCCAAAAAGCTCCAAACTCGGGCTTAATATCTGTGCTTGATTTTATTTACAACGGTTGAACGATCAACATTTAACATACCAAAAAATAAGAACGGACAATAATTATCGTTTGGACTTTTCAGATAGATAGAAAATAAGAGATTACCTTCCGTTCAACCTGGCGAGACCTCATAGCTTTTTTATTTTTCAACATTTTAGTACTTGTTTAAATCAAATTTTTAATAAGAGGATTTACAAACATCAGCGATCAAAAGTCCGAGTGTAGAATTTGTGCTTTTTTTTAAACTCTCGACCACAGTCGTATCAAGTTATCTCTTTTTGATGATCAATCACAGTTTGATACTTTGTTTATCAAACTTGTCTAGATCTGGTGTACTCGCGTCTTCGGATAACTTTTTGTCTGGCAGAATTGTTGGTTTTTGTGGGTTTGTGTTGCTTTGTTTTGTAAGTCAAGAGAGTCGCAGCCCAGAGAAGTCTCTGCCAGATCCAACGGGGCGCGCGGCACAACCCAAGACTGGCCATGTTACTGCTAAAGTGTCGCATCCAGCCCCAGAGACCCCACGGGGCATAGCCCCCGTTGACATAAAGCACATAAGTGAAACCATCCTTGCAGATTCCCCGTATAGAGTAGTAATATGGAAGGAAGCTATGCAATTGGAAATGGCAGCGTTGGTAAAAGTGGATGGCTGGAGCGTTGCTTGATAATACGTGCAAAAAAACCGCCTTAACGGAAGACCGCTCAGGGGCGGTCACGTGTGCCAAAAGTTGTTCCAAAAGTAATGTCGCAATCCCGTTGCGACGGTATGACCGACGCACTCCTAAACTCAGAATGTAGCCCACAAGTGATTCCTTGCCTAAACTTGTACATAAAATTCCTCGGTCTTCTTTGTTTAGATTCGCATAGGGTTTTATCTCTGCAACGATGAGTCCGATTATCACACCTCGGTACACAGCTGCCAGGGCATAAAAACGGGATGAACTTGTTATGTCCTTGTACCACTCGTATGGATAATCTGCAATACAAAATGTAGCAATGATGAATCATCTAAATTTCAGTTTCTATTTTTGGCTTCTTCGCGTTTGCAATTTTTTTATGATTATTTTCAAAATAAAACTAAAATATACATTCAATCAACTATGATAAAATTAAAACTTCACTTGGAAATTCTTTATGAAGTAAATCTACTAAAAGAATTGCATAATGTTGAATATATTTTTTTTATTGAAAAAAAAAAAAAAAAAAAAAAACGTTTTCTTTAAATGGTAACGGTTGCTTGCCAATGTAAGCCACTTTGAGCTTATCAGTAGAATTTTTTTACACTTTAATTATATCCTGATGGGGATTCTTTGCGAAGTTATATATGTATATATATCCATCATTTCAGTTATGTAACCACTTATTTTCTTCAGTTTAAAATACTTTTGTCGCTAAGTGAGGAAAAATTTATGACAAAAGAAGCAAACTGTAAACAGAGAATGAAAATGATATGTTTAATCAATCGAACGACAATAAAAGTAAGTTCAAAATGGAACGAGGATAAACAAAAAGATGTTTATCTGAGTAAACAAAAAGTACAAATAAAGAAGTGAGAAAATATTTACCTATTGGAAACCAGTCCTTACAGAGTTCTCGAACTTCCTCGAGGTCGTCGGGACAGAGAAACCTGAGTCTGACCTCAGCGAGGATACAGAGTGGCACCGTAAGGGGTATTTTGTGTTGAGCAGAGTGCAGCTTATCGTATCCATAGTGGCCATAGACAAGGCACTCGGTCCGCTCGCGCTCGAATTTATCCGCACCGAGCTCTGGCAGACCTAGCAAATACCGGTTCAACGATAGTGTCATCCTACCAGCGTTCTCTGCATCCTCGTCTTCCATCAGACCTCCCTCTTTACCTCAATCTCATATTGTTATTTACATCCGATCCTTTTATAAACCACATTATCACTCCAGACTTGCTCGTTTTCTTGCCTTTTCTGTTTTCATCCTCATTCGCAGCAGCGACGCAGCTAACAAAAAATAAATAGGGACAATATTATTCGACCAACTTCACAGCAGTCTCACACCTGGAGCCAACGTCACTCCCCGGTCAAAATTGTCAAACAACCTTCTAAAAAAAGAACATAAAACAACAACAATAACAAATAATTATTTATGCAAAACAATTTGTTCATTGAAATGAGAATTATTTGTTCAACATTTGAATTAATTGTGGGAATAAAAGTGGAGAATTTTTGACGGCGCGCGAAAATGTTACTAGCATTTGAGCCATCATTTTTGTTCTAGTGATTTAAGTTGAACATTTATAATATCCGGCCACGTTAAAGTGCTTAGCTGTCAAATTGAACACTCCGGTTACTGACTTGAAATCGTCAAATTTAAAAATCAATGCATCTTGCATAGCAACCATGGCTCGCATTAAAGCATATCTCGGATCTATTATTTTAATTTATTCAGTTGTGTACGTTGGTTGCGTGGAGTTACAGTTTGAGTTGTCAGAGAACTCGAAAGAGTGTTTTTACCAATACATCGATAAAAACGTCTCATCTACGCTTGAATTTCAGGTAAGACAATGTCTTATATCTGCAAGTGGCTAATCATGTCCAACTGATATCTTGTAGTTTTCCCTCTTTTTAGCCTACATTTATTCTAACCTCAAAATTGTAATCATCCTCGTCGGTAAACTTGATAACATTCATTTATGTAATATGGTTCATTCAAATTTCTGAACGAAACGACAAATAAAAATGAAACGGACTAAATTGTACTAATTACTAGAAATTTGATTATAAATAAATTTGTTGCTCATCTCAGTTGTTATCATGTTGCAAATGTTTGTATAAACAATGTTGTAAATGACTAATAACAGTTTGGCAACTGGAGAACTAAAATTTACTGGCGTTACACTTTTACGACACGCGTGGGAAATGAATCTCGATGGGTCAACAAAATATTCAAAGTTTTGGACGAAACATCAAAGTTATAATTAACATTCAAATTAAACGTGGGACAATGAATTGAATTATAACAATTTTAATTGCTCTTGAAGCAGAACAAAAAGTTTGAGAATTTAAAAATTATAAAGCCCGGTTGGGTAATATTGGTCTTCAAATAAAAGACAATATCGTATATTATTCATGGGAAAGCCTCGGCACACCTTTTAACAATATTTACCTTCTTATCTTGAACAAGCGAATCGACACAGGTACATTTGTTAAAAATTGCAGTTTTATCATCTGTGAATACAAAGTTTATCTTCACAGTTCAATATGATTACTTTATTTGAGCGTTATAATTTAAGAGAGTTCAGATTGAAATTAAAAATTGACTTTTAATGTTTCAGGTCATTACCGGGGGACAATATGATGTGGACGTGTCATTGGAATCACCAACAAACGAGGTGATCTACAGACAAGTGAGATCAATATTTGACTCTTACTCGTTTGTTTCCACTGTTGCTGGAGAGTACAAAGTTTGCTTTAGTAACGAATTTTCTACAATTTCACACAAAAGTATATATATGGATTTCCAAGTTGGCGAGGAGGCTCCTTTGCCAGGAGTTGGAGATCATGTTACAGTAATGACACAGGTAATAATTTTACTTCTCATGTTATAATATTTATATCGTATTCATTTAATGTTGAATTTGTTTAATAAATAATTGCATTGAGTTTCTAGATGGAGACATCGGCGATGGAAATTCACAAACACCTGAGTAACATTTTGGATTACCAGACTCATCACAGATTGAAGGAAGCCCAAGGAAGAAAACGGGCAGAAGAATTAAATGAACATGTCCTGTGGTGGTCCATCGTAGAGACACTGACTATAATTACATCCAGCATCATTCAGGTCTACGTTTTGAAAACATTCTTCACGGATCGGCATGCTTATCAACGTGTCAAAACGTAGAGCTATTAATGCTCACGAGTCTTGGTTTACATTGTGTACTAATCGATTGTTGCGATATTCGCAATATCAGGGATACCTACGCTCATTAATGTATTGCGACCGCGTTATTCAAACATTGAATTCAAATGTTAAAGCCAAGAATTAGTGCTGCAAATGAAAACGGCAATGCTATTATAAAACTTGCAATTCATTTTCCTCGTTTGTTAACTGCTGTCAGTCTATTTAAAGGTTTTTTTTTGATAAAATCCATGCTTTCAACTGATCATATTATTATTATTGCATCGACGTTTGTTTTTATTTCTTTTTGCGGCACGTATTTTCTGTTGTACATATTTGTATATCTCGTCACTGCTATTATTGTCATTGAAATAAAATAAGAATGTCCTACATATACCGTTATTGATTTTACAAAAACTCATCCATATATCAAAATTTCAACTCCTTCATAAAATACTATTTAAATTATTTTGACATGGATCTTTCACGATATGATACAATTAAAAAATATCCAATAGTTATATTTAGTTTCACTTGAAAATCAACTAAATTGATCTAAATAAATTGTTATTAAAAATATGAGAAAAAGGTTGCAAATAAAACACATTATTCATACTTAATGATGAAAATGAATTTTAATTATGTGCATGTCATATTTTGTGTATTCATAACACTGCGAAAACAGACAATCAAGTATTAAATTAATCTAATTTTCATACAATATAATTGTTAGAAAATTTTTCTTTTAAATGCCACTTGAAAATTGTTACACTTCATTAAAACCGACAGGTTAATGACAAAATTCAACACCAAATTAATATCATTAGTATCACAAAGTGTCAAAAATAATTCTTTTATATCAATTACAGAAGAATTTTCCAATTTCATTTGTTGACTTATTCAAATAACCTCGATACATAACAATCCTATCATTTTGAGTACAAAAACTAATAATAATGCACACGTTTGAAATGAAATTGCATTTTTTTGTTCGCTTATTTTATCGCTTTAAAGTGAGCGTCAAATATTTTAGCTGTTCACTGGCAGTAGAGAGCTTTTTTTATTGTTCTCCTAAATAATGAATGGACATTAAGTTCGCAGACGGATATCTTGTTTACGTCAAATTTGCAAGCTCTTAAATATTATCTTAAATAACTCCCGACGGTCCATGTAATTACATGAATGATTAAGAACCAATATATGTTCCATTTTAAAAGCTTGCAAATCCTGCAATTGACTTTTTTGGTTCGGTGCATAATCTCACGGCGTTAGTATAAAAACAGAATCGCTTGTTGAAAAGCTTCGAACGTTACAAAAGTATGATTCATTGGCGCTTCCATTTCCCCCCCCCCCCCCCCCTCTCCCCCCCCCCCCCCCCCCCTCCCCCCCCCCCCCCCCCCCCCCTCCCCCCCCCCCTCCCTCTCCTTTGTGACTACTAGCTCCACATCTTTGGCTCGCGGAATTATGACTGACCGTACATTACATAAATCTTATAGATGAATAATTATAACATTCCAAGTCTGCTCCGATTAATCGGTACGCTTGTGTCTTTTTTCCATCTGTTATTTTAGTCTCACATTTTTACCTATCAGATTGTGACGTTTGCATGTTTTTTTTTGATTGGTAATACTTAAATGATAGTCACAGGAAATCCGAATAAATGAGGTCTATAAATTCAGGAAGCTAAAATTTGATTTCGTATTTGCACGCGGATTCTGGGAAACTTTTTAAAAATGTTATACATTGCGTGAATGTCACATAAATCGCAGGTAAATTTGAAATCGATAAAACTCTGAGATTCTGACTTATCGGTTCGACCGATGTGCAAAGCACATATCAGAATTTTCGCTTCCTATCTCGAACATTTGCTCATATTTTTTTTCTAGCCCGCTATATTCGAGCAGATTCGCTTCGGTGGTTTATCATACTTTGTGAAAAATAGTTGAACTTACTGAAGTACAAGTATGAAAAAAAATTGTATTTACACATGTCGACAGTTTGTTAAATATGAGAATTCCAAAACAGTTTCTACTTAGTTTTTATGTTCTGCTCACACTGTAAATAAGAACATTCTCAACTTGCGTAAATTCATATTTACAGAGTAAACCACTTTATTACTACTGTTCTGGTTTTTTTTAAATAAAAAGCATCAAAATTAATACTGCGTGTATGTTAATGAGTATACAAGTTTTGTGATTGGCTAAAAATAGACTTAAAAACGGCAAAGAGACGGGTGTATGGAAATTAAAAAAAAAAACAGGGAACGATAAAAAAGGAACATTTCGGTTTTTATAAAATGAGTAGTTCGATAAATGCACTTATTTTGCAATTATCTTTCTAATGCATACAAATGCAGTACTAATAAATATAAACAATTAAATAAAACACACGCCAATGAAGAGTTTACAGTTTCATTGAATCTGAAATTTTTGTTTCTGAAATTCCAAAACTAAAGCAACTGTTTTGCAGAACGGAAATTTTGATTCGTTATTAATTCATATTTAAACTTTCCTTTTCTGCATAAACAAATGATATTTCGAACTTTTAAAGTAGTATCAAACTTTAATGTTTACTGAAAGAAAAATTATTGAACCAATAAGTAGGAGTCTGCGTTAATTGGTATTCAAATTAATGGCAGAAAAATAAAAATGATTGGATCTGAAAGTTTTAAGTTGATTTGAATTGAAGGAACAAACGGCGAATCGATAGAATTTGCTCTGCAGGGATTTCTTTTACAGTTTTAAAAACTGTCGCGTGTAACGTTATTTCACACAATCACAAAATAACAAAATCAATTCGAACAAAGAAGCGAAACAGTAACATTCGATACCTTTCTATATGCAAATGATTGGAAAAAAGTGGAAGAAAAAAAAAGAACGAATCAGAGCTTCCGTGCCAACATTGAGTGAATTCGTTGATCTTTGCTATTTTTTGTTCTAAAAAAATTATTTTAATTGACTAGCATCGTTCATCACTCTCATTGGTTTTAGACCGAGTAATAGGCTTTATTTAATCTGTAGAAAATATAACAGAAAAAATGTGGCTTTTTGGACATGTTGAAAGGTAACCCTCTCCAAAAAAAATTGTTCCTACTAACAGTTAAAGTTTACAAACTAGCGAATAAATAGTAATAACAAGAACGTTGATTATAAATAATAACTAGCGTTTGAAGACAGCAGAGAACCGGAGCCGATCCGGTCGAAGGCGTTTGACAAATGTACAAGAAGCTATGTACAAACACTGTGCTTTTAGGAAGTGTAGACAAAAATATTATACCTCGTTCCATACTGCCTTTCTCACTGTACACACTTATTTACAATGATTTTTTTTTCTTTAAATACAAATATCAGTTCACAAAGACAATGTTACGTCATCCACATGGTCTCACCTCGTCTCGCATTCAACATTCAGGTACATGAACGAAAGATCTGGGGTCTGATTTGTTCAATGAAAGTTATTCTCATCATCTGATTGATATCGAATTGCTTCGAAATCGCAACGGGGATGATCTTTCAAGCTCACGCACCCATAGGAGGTATTCAATTGTGGCGTTTATCAACTAAACCAGTATTGAAGTTGGCGATTCCGTTTAGTTGTTGACTCTTGGTCTTTGCGGGAGTTGGTTTCGAGCCAGAAACATGATCACTAATTATCTCGGAAGACTAAGTACAAGTCGTAAGCAGCATCAAGGTGCAGCAGTTTGCTCGCCCGGGCTCCTTTGATATCTCTTTGGTACGTTTCGGTTGCTCTTTTGGTTATTGCAGTGGTTCGCTATGGTTTCTGTTTTTGTTTCGCGTTAGGTGAACCGACTGATCGGCTGTCCAAACGCGAACCGAAGCTCGTGTCAGGGATAGTCCGGATGCATGAGGTTGAACATGATCGCGAAGATTGTGCATGCCGCGTAAACTCCGAGGGCTACCCACCAGAGAAGCTGCTCGTGCAATCGTTGCTCGAAATTTTTCAAAACTAGCAGACCTATCGTCAAGCCTGCCAACGCCCCTGTCAAGTGCGCCACATATGATACCGGCGGCCCCATCTGCTCCGCTGGATACCTGTCGTAGATTGCGAACCCGACATCTGCGCTTGCTGAAAAGTACGAATTTCATATTTATTCAAATAAAACCATTTAAGCGTTATAGAATTTATGCCAGGGACCATAATATTAGCAAAAATAAAAGATTCGATGAAAAATGGGGATCAGAAAAAGTTTCCGACCTTTTTTTTTTCTTCACCAGTCAAGGTCGAATTCGCGTCCGAAGGACAGATCGAATGGCGCAAAAATTAATACATTAGTTGGGCGGCAATAAAATTGCTATCAGTTTGTCGTGTAGATGGCTCACGGATAAAAAGCCAAACCACTTTTGGGCATCTTTTTTCCAGCGCGGCATCTCATTTGTCTTGTTCTTTGTCATTTCTGAAGATCCTATCTTTTTTCGATTACAAGCCGGACATTGGACAACGCACACATTCGCGTTCTGCATTTGATCAAATTTATGGCACATCGCTTCTTTCTCTCTCTCACACACAAGAAATAGTTCGCCTCATTACGTTACAATTCTTTCTTCTCATTTTTTTGTCCAATTTTTATAGTCCCTTCGACATTATACAATTCCTTGGGCTGTAAAATGTACAATTTTTGAAAATCTTCTGATATCTATCCGAACGAATTTTTATAATAGAAAAAGGAAAAACCAACTCACGATAAGTTTCATTTTTTTTTTTAACTTCAAATAAGTTCGTTCAATAGTGAAAATGATGAATAATGTCTGGCAGTAAAACAAGAATAAAAGTCTGGCTAAAAAAAGTACCCCTGATAATGCATTACTTTTTTTTAGTGCATGTCTAATACTTAATCTTCGTTACAACGTATACTTTTATTTCGGCAGATACTCGTTCTTATTGTCATTTAAGAAAAGAATTATGAAACCAATATTTAAAGGTTTTAAACAGATTTTTTTATTTTTATATATTTTAGTATCATTCTTATTATTATCACTATTCTACTATATTTATTTATTTTATTTTTTTTAATGGAAAATTTTTTCTCTAGATGGAGTTGTAGGAATCGGCTGATTTCTTTTCAGTAACACGTTTATTGTCTCTCGTGTATTTGATATGATAATTTTTGTCGTGCGATGACTATGAAACGCTGAAATAAAGAAGAAGAGGCGCTGGAACAAAACGAACAAAGAATCGAGTTTTTACGACGCGAAAGCAATATTTATACTTCGATAAATTCTTTGCCATGATTTTATCAGTTATGTAATGTTGCGTTTTTTTTCCCTTTCTGTTTAAATATGTTTTTCTTTGACTCTATTTGGGTGCAGTTAAAAGGAAATTGAATACTTGCGCCGAGGGGGGAAAATCGTGCTTTGCTTACCGATAATGAATATTCCAGCGAGGCGAATTATCCCAAACTCCATGTTGTTGTAGTTAAGGAGAACATTGGCAAGATGAGCTGCAAGGAGCGCATAAACTCCGCCACTTGCTCCGACAAGATAAACATCCGTGTCGAACACCGAAGTTCCCAAGGAGCCTAAAAGTGCAAACTTAAATCATCAAAAGATTCCCTATCAATATAGCACATTCTATGTGAACATCTCATTACATTTTTTTCTTTCCTCTTTTTTGTGCGTCAAACTTTTGAAAATTCAATTTAAAAAAAGGTTCACAGATAAATAATTAAAAAGTTCACAATTAAAACATTGTAATTTGATGAAACTGAATTAAAAAGTTGGTACAACTTGACAATTTGCAAAATATCATAACTGTCAAATTTGAAAAGACTATATGAAGTCGTAAATAACAAGTTGTAACAAATTTTATTTGCCCGTTCATGTTGATTTATAGCTGGAAGTTGAATCAATTGAAAAATGAATTTAGAACAATAATGTTGAAGATTGTACACCTTTGTTGACTGAACTTTGAACGCGTGTTGATATGACGACATGAATGCATTGCTGAGTGTATGAGCTTGCTGGTATAGAATGACACAATAAGAACGTTGGGATAATGGTAAAAAAAAAAAAAGAATGTTGAATGAGTAGAAATTTGCGCGCTAGATTACGGTTATTTGTGTGCCTTAAGAGAGCGTCTCGTTTCCTTCCGGCGGAGCTTTCTCGCAGACGCGGCGAGACGTGCCGAGCGAATATACGACGACGCCAGCCGCGCGTGTGGCGAGAGAGCGCGCAACCATTAATAAACGATGCTCCAGTAGGCACCACCGACTTACTCGCCGCTGTTCGCTCTTTCTCATTGCGCTTTCGCAACGGATCTTCTTTGTTTTCTCTCCCCACTATGTTTCTTTTCTTATTTTTAACCCCCTCTCTATTTTTTTACATCTCGCCATTGTCTCAAACTTTTTCAAATCTTTTTTAAATGTGCAAACATATGTAGGATCCCTTCATCAGGGGTCAATTCATACAGAACTTTTGACTTGAAAAGTTCACTCAATCAGAAAAAACAACTTCAACTCATTTGAGAGCCAACACATTTTTATCAAACAATTTCAACATTACAATGCATCCAATAAATTTGAAAGAAATACAATCGTGCTATTTTTAATTAGAAATAAAATTATTGCTAATGAACAAAATTGAGTTAAAATATATTTTCATCTTTAAAATGATATTAAACAGGAATAGAGATAATTTTTCGATATTTGATTTTTGTATAAGAAAATTGAATAAAGTTCAATTAAATTTGTTGTTGTGTGTAAAATTTGGGTTGAATGGAATAGTGGATATTTTGAGAATTGTTGGTTGTGGTTGGAATGTAAATTGTTATTGGACAGTGGTTTGGAAATAAAGGGCTGTTTGAGTTTTGATTAGCGGTGTACGTCGCAGAAATGAAGGAAAAGAAAGAAAGGTCGGGTCAAAAGGAACGTCAAAGCATAATTATCTAATGCCTTTAGGAGTGCCAGGATGGAAAGTCTTGTCGAGCTGTCATTTCGTGGGAACGCACTGAGGACAACTCTAGCTTAACGCTAATCGCTTTGACCACGAGCCTCTGCTTTCTTCAACATTTATTTTACCATTTTTCAATTCCCCTTTTTTCATTTCATACCGAGTTTTCTTTGTTCATTTTCGTATTCAGACTTTAATATCCCTCTATTATTCCCAAATTTCATTTTCATTTTTGCATCTCTTTTTCTATGTCCATTTTTCTCATCCAGTAAATTTTTTTTTTTGATCGTTTCAATTGTATTTTTTATTTAGCCAATTTAAAAGTTTGAATATAACTGTAAACAAGGTCTCCACTGTAGTTGAATAAAATATATTTCTACCCTCGCTCATACTTTTTTCAATGACAAGTGTGCTGACCTCAACTGGTACAAGTTACAAAATTCATCAAGAGGGCATTCAATGATGATTCACAGAAAATGAAAAAAAAAATTGATTTGCAAAAGATGTAAAGATTATTTTACGATCTCTCGAAAAGCAGGGAAACGTGAAATAAGCATCAGTATATCGGTGTTCTTTCATAAATCAAATTTCGCTTGGCCGGTGCGGCTTTGTTCGCGCGTAATCGATAAAATTTAATGCCATGCATCGAAAGCATTTTCAATTTTTTGCCCTGACTTGATGCATTTGATCGAATCCTGCCTTGAATATATCTTCATATTGATTAATTCGATGGCATCGGCAACAAAAAATAGTCCATGACAACCAATTGATTTAACGCATAAATATTGTTCCAACAGATCATCAACAAAAAAAAAAAAGATAAAAAAACGTTAAAATATGATAACAAATTTAAAGTAAAAAAATCGCGTGAACTAAATAACTGCACCAGACTTGAATTCTTGCCAAAGAAAATTTTTTCCAAATTACTCGACAATTTCTTGCAAATTGAATTCTCACGTTTTCGAGATAACTAATTTTACGTTTAGCAAAAAATTGTCTTTGTTTCTTAGAATGAATTAATGAATGTTTAGGGAACTCCAGACGGAGGTATTTGTCAAAACGAGTTTTACGTTAATTTTGTCGAAATGTTTGTGTCATGATTTACGCAGTACTGTTTGGTGTTACGTGAGCCCGACAGCAAAGAGCGGTCGCGTGACGAGGACAATTAACTCGCCGCAATATTTGCATGTCTTGTCCACCGCGTTGCGCACCGCCAAAGACGAGACAACGATGCACAATCTAGTTGTGCATTTCCCTTTGGCCTCGTGTTTTTCCACCCCTTTCTTGTGCTTCTTTTTTTTCACTTTAACTTTGTCCATTTCATTTTCAAACGCTTTTCACACTGTCGTGTACGTGCAAAAAAATGCATCAGTCAATAACCCACAAATTGCAATTCATGCATTTTCACTAATTAAAAAAGAAATGGATTCAACCTACTAGAAAGTTATGACTAGAAAAAATATTGCTTTCCGCTTTCATTTGGTGGGCCGAGTAGAAAAAAAAAGCAATTTGCTCGAGTTGCACATTAGCAAATTAATAATAATTGGCCCATAGTCTGAACTTGAAATCAGACAATAACTCGAATAATGAAATGAAAACGTTTACAATTACGAATGTTCATATGTTGGAATGGTCATTTCTGAAATGCGTGGCATTCTCCATGTCAAATGGACAAATTCAATGATTTAGCGTGCAGAAATGTATTTGCAACGTTTGTATTTGTAGACGCGTCCATAATATTTGCGATGATCAATTAAATTATCACGGCACAATTAATTAATGTCAATAATAAATCAATCGATTATTGTTATATAATGCCAAAAGATGCCGAAGATATTTCATTCGTTTCTATCGCTACTTCCGTAATTAATTATAATCAATCATTATTACAAACCAATAATTCGAATCCGTTTATTAATATCCAGATCAATTTAAATTCCTTTTTTTTTTGTTTATATATTTCATTGAATTACAAGTTATGTATTTCATAACGTTATTGGAATTTCGCAAATGAATATCGGTTGAAATGAAAATTCGAATTTTTCTCAGTTAAAAGAAATCTCAATTAATGTGAACATACACGAACCATGATTAATTTAAATTTAGTTTAGCAGTTTTTAGCAAATTGTGAAGTTGTTCCAATTCTAGAGTTGACCAACAGACATTTGTTTCAATTGTTTTTTCTTCTCTTGTGCCTAGTACAATCTTTTGAAATTTTATTTTTCCTTCTTGTCCTATTGTAAGAAAAGAAAAAAAAAAGTAACTAATGTCTGAAGGTATATTATTGTGATGTGTGTTAAGAATGTTACCTGCGAGAACTCCTGCCATGTAAACCGCGGCAATTCTGAGACTTCCGTGAACCATTTCCAAGGGTAATCCCACGGCCACTTGTACTCCGAGGTTGAAAAGCAGATGCAGCCATCTGCAAAATCAAGAGACACTCATTAGTGAGCTTAATCTATTGTATATCACTACATTGTTCAAAACGAAAGGTCAAAAAGTGAGTAATTGCAGGGAAAATGAATGAAATTACACAGCATGGCATCGTAGTACAAGACATTTGCATTCTTACTAAACATCATAATCACAATATAACTATGACATATTCCTATTCATAACGATCCACTTGTTCAACACAATGCACTATCATTTGTTCAATTACTCTCTCCTTTACTTCGTCTTTTCATTTTTCCAAGAAAAACTGCATTTAATCGCCATCTCGTTTCGTCTCGTTTATTTATTTTTTTTCTCTCATAATCCAGTGCTCTACAAATTCACAAAGTAAACATTCCCACTGACATCAATGATATTATATTAATAACTCTCGAAAGGCGGCAGTTTGAGTTTTGGTTTTAACGAACCGATGCCAACAAGGAAATACAAAGTTTTGAATCACAAGTTTTTTCTCAAACGTTGCTGGAATTACATGAAAATAAAAAAAAATTGAAAAAAGGAAGCGTGGGCTTTAATTACAAACATTGAAGAATAGAGGGGAAAAAAGGTCGCCAAGTTTTGTATTGTAGGGAAACGTTGAATGAAAACGGTATAGATCCGAAAATTGTTCGGGGACAATCGCGCATTAGCGGATTATTCGATCGACAAAGCTAGCATGCCTCTTTGAGACATATTTTATGCTAATTAAGTTGTCAAAGAGCATTTGTCGTTGTGAATAAGAATGAGCGGCAACTTTTTGCTATCAGAGCTCTTTTTCTCTCTCTCTCTTTCAACCTTAATTGTTTGCGTTATACATTTCAAATAAGTTATCGTCTTTACGGTCGACGATGCGTAAACTGAGATCGCCAAACGAACGAGCTCCTTTCTCGTGACATCGGCCGGAAATTCGTCGAGATTTCAAGCAGTTTATCTGAAAAGTTGCTGGTCACATTTCATCGGAGGACGTATGATCCTTATCCATTGTACGCTCGAGGGTGCGTGAAATTTCGAATACGTCGACAAAACGCCTAGCGAACGGACACCCGTACGAGCTCGTTTATTACTCAGATCAAATGTTCAATTTCGTTCCAACTCTCACAATGTTTTAAACGCAAACATTTTTCTACAGTTGGGGGAGTTCTCACTCCCTGATGAATAACAAAAATGTTTAACTTTTTTTTTCAACCTTTAACCACTGCAGTGAGAAAAAAAATGAAGTAAAAAAAAGGCAATCGGCTTTTTAGAAGTATTTTTGGTGTTTTAATTTTAAATTCCGGTGAGGTGATTACGTCAAGTACGATATTGTTGTAAGTGCATTCAATTTGCTAAGAGCGGTATATGCGTAAGCAGGATGGCGTGGGTTAGCTTCCCACCATCAACGTACAAAGTCATCGACTTCGTTTATATAGTTATTAGAGCCTTCAAATTACATGCACATTTTTGAAATGAAAATAAATAAATCATCAACTTGATATCTATTGCTCAACTCAAGCCAAATTTAATTCTAATTGAAACCAAGTTTTCTGTTTGACTTTAGATTTGAATTATGCATTTAATTACCATAATTAGTCTTGCATTGATGTTTGCGGAGTAAAATAAAAAATACTGTTAAAAAAGTAATATCATGTGATTGAGTGCGAGTAAATTAATTGTGTGAAAATCAAATCAATTTATGTGGTGGTCTAAAAAGAAAAGTTATCTCAGACTTGATCCGATAAGGATTAACAAAATAGTGAACTCAAAATGAAATAATATGAGAAAGAGACAATAAAGGAAAAGCTGGGTTAGAAAAATGGGTTGTAAGTCTAATCTATTTGAGAATACTTTTGTGATGAAATTCGGGTCATGAGATAATATGCGGGAAACTCTCTCTGTGGCGCATCTGAAATTCAGCGATTTTTGTAAAATCTACGCCTGCCTGTCTTCTTTATAATAATTCGTAGTTGGGTGCATGCATAATGCGCGGGATAAGCGGTCGTAGTTATTCAAATCTGCCGAAGCAAGTTTGCTCAGACGCCCCCGTCATCAGTCGACTGCAGAGGAGGCTTCGCGAAATGATGTGCCCGATTATTGGATCGTGCCGGCGCGCAGATCCCGTTCTCGTTGGGATTCAATTTTGTTGCACATTCCGTAAATACACACACTACTTTGCTCATTAGAGCAATTAGTGCTCAGCAATATTATCTCCACGATACCAGTAATAATGTGCACGTGCGCCGCCGACCATTATTTATTTGCCGACAAATTAACTGCTGTTCAACTATATTTCGCCTTTTAATTTTATTCTTTCTTTTATTGTATTTTGTGTTTCTTTTTTTTTTTTTTTTTCTTTTTGTTTCAACGTCTCGTTCTTTTTGAAATAATTTGTTAAGTCAGTTCTACATGATACAGTCGTTTAAATTCAATTTAATTATTGTAAGACAACGATTTTGAGAGAGACATACCGAAACATAATGAGAATTTCCAAATCGGAGTAATTAAATTTGAGTAATTTAATGCGACAGAAGGCAAATGAAAATTTTAATTAAATCCCTCATGAATATGAAAGGCTCGAGACCTTGAGTAAGTTGGACTGGATCTCTGACGTGCGCACCGATTGAATCAAAATTTTTGTTCTCATTATTGTTACGTTTTTTCATTTCTTTTTTTTACAACTAGCGAAAGAATTATCGACAACTGATAAAACATCCGTCCGTGTCAATCATTGAGATAAATATTTTTCCAATGTTTGAACAACACACTTTCGTATATTCTATACCTCTTGTTTATTCATTCTTTTTAATTTTACAAAACAGTTTTTGATGGACATTTTATGAATTTCACCAGCTAGAAGGTTTCCATCAACTAAATTTCACGCAAAACATTTCTTTGCATTTTTCCTTTTGAATATTTAAGAGCCGCCGTTGGGAGAACTTATCCAATATTTCAGCTCTTTTTTTCACTTTTCTTCTCCGTCATCTTTTTCTTTTCTCGCTATACTGATGCAGCCTTTGGAAAAATATAAATTGAATAAAACATACAGTTTTGTCGATAGTGTATTGAACCAATCATGTTGCCCGACATCTAAAAATCTAATGCAATTGAACGTGTTCTAAATATAAAATGCGCATGTTTACACAACTAACAAAATGTTAATAATTCGATCGCAAAATAATATTGGTATTGAATTTAACAAAATAGAGTGTATGAAAATAAAAATACTGTGGAATCACTTGTAAAGTTGTTTTTGAAGCAGTAGAGAAATAATATTAAACGAAAGATGATTTGCTATGAGAATTTTTTTTTTTTTTTTTTTTGCTAAAATTGAGACTGTAGTGCTGAGAATGGTAAACAACAAGTCGATACTCACCCAGCATGAAGGAACATGTAAAAAGCAAACCGCCAGAGCTCAAGGCGTTTGTCAGGTCGGTAAATGAAGACACTATCGATGGGAACCGGTCCCGATGGATTTACCTCTCCTAATGTCAGCGTGTAATACGTAAAAAAACCCAGCTAAAAAAGATAACAACGATATATAGATACATTTTGTTCCTTCAACTATTTTGTAAAACGACTGTTTCATTTGTACATTAAATTTTTTTCCCATTTTACTGCAAATATAATCCGACGACAAATGATTTTTCAGGAAAAATGTTCATTAATTTAACGTCAAATCTGATATTTATTTTATATCTGATGTACCACCTGGACTATTTTATTAGATCAAACAGAAAAGACAAAAGATAAGGTCCTGTGCAGCAAAGGAAACGAAAGGGGACAAACGAGGAAATTTAAAATAATGATATAATTACTCGACACAACATTTGTGAGATAGCCGTGCGATATGTGCCGTTAAAAATCAACGTACGCAGAAACGATGCTGTTGCAAGGTAAAAAGCACCGGAAAAGACGTCATTTTAACAAGTCCTCGACGACCACCGTTTCCCCGCGGTTTCATGTTCTTTGTGTTAGTAATATGTGATTCCATTAGCCTGTTGTAATAATATGCATGCTTACATTTTACATCCAGATAGCCTCTGCTGCGTTCCACATATGAATTCCAAATAAATTCTGTTGCATTTATTTGGGTTACAATTATTTTATCATTAATTAATTTGTAACATATTTCTAATTTAGTTTTAGCTAGAAATAAATTACATTTTAGAATAAAAAAAAAGTTATTTATTTAATTAGTTATCCTTGTTTAATTCGATTTATCCTTACAAATTTATATCTTTTGTTGAAACCGAAAATAGAAAAAAGAAACATTTGTTTTAATCGGCATCGTGAAAACTATTTTACAGTTGCAAGTGAAAACTTCGGTACTATTTCGCAGACGGGACAAATATTGGCTATTTTGCATACACGCGATGCGACGCACAGATTTGCATCTTGCCGCCGTGCATGTCTCGTTATCCGCGACTTACGGCTCTTTTTTCTCTCCCGCGCGAGTTTTATTTCCGCGTGAATTTCGATTCAATGGTTTTCCTCCGTTGCTATATTCGACACATCCCGAACGATTTACAACACTATTGGAGACCGTTTTTTTTAATGAACTTGTTTTATTCCGTCAAAAAATTGAGATAAAAGAAATGAAGAGATAATAAGATTTTGTTCAAAGTTGATTTACAATTAAAATAACGAAAATCGATAAAAAACACAGAACAAAACAAAAAACCCACGGCTTTTTGTTTCGGTTGAGAATAGTCCATTTTATTCCCCATCAATCATGTTGAATAAAGAACAGTCCATAAACAAATCATTGTACCGGATTGATGAATGTGGACGTTTCAACTGCATAGCGCCACAATTTTTTGCCAAGTGAAATGAAAAGGATTTTGATTATATTTTCATCATCCGTTGTCCTGCGATGATAAATAATACTATCCACGAAACCAAAATGAAAAAAACAAAAAAAAAAACAAAAAAAACAATACCTCTGATCAATTCAGCATTTCATATGAATTTTTAGAACCAATTTTTGAACATTTTTTTCTACTTTTTTTTTCAATTGTTTTTTCCATTTCATAATGAATAATTTAGTTTCAGTAAGAGTGTAGTGCGACTTTACCGATGGACCTATATGTAACGGTCCTAACCTCAAATTAAGATTGTTTCCGAGTTTCAATTCAAAACAAGAAGCTAAAAAGACAAAACTTGTTGAAAAATAATAGATTCTAATGAGAATCATGTCATCCTATTTCCGACGAACTATGTTTTTTATTTGTATTATATCAACCTGGTCCTGAAAGTGTATTTTACGAAAAATGTTCATTTTCATGACGTCATAAAAGTGGGTTTATGCCTGCCGCTGTTAGATGACAGCACTTTGGAAAGCAAAAGGGAAAAATGATAAATGTATGAAGAGATGAGAGTTTAATAAAAACACAAATAGAAAAATGGGAGATTGAAAATGAACATTTGAAACACTATTTCAACACAATGTTATATCCTTGTTAAATTAAAAGAAAATTGTGAATAGAGCGACTTTTTAATAACATTTGAACTCATTTGTATTACGTATGTTTTATGTTACGTTTATTTGTCGCTTTTAATTCGTTGATTATTGAAATTTTATTATCTTTCAAATGAATTGACAAGCTAGTAAGCATTAAAAGTGAAAAAAAGTTAATTTTTGATTGAGGCCGGTTTATTGAGGTTGTGAAAATTTAAAATAATAACGTTGTGAATAGTCTCTATTATCGTCATTGCGGAACAGCCGTCTACGCTTTCTTTTTGCGTCCGCGGTCACCTGTTTCCGGCACGCGCGGATTATACGCTCGAAATATGTTTGTACTTTGCCACTCGGCTCAAATCATCGTTTCACAACTTTTTATCCCCGAACAAAAATATATCAATGGCCTCTTTATTTTATTTGCCCCCTTCTGAGTACTCAAAACGGCGAATAAAATGTGTTCAAAGAAAAAAGTGGACATCTATAGAGAGAAGGAAATTGAGCGACGGAGAAATGTGTTGAAAGTAATTTTCGAATGTTGGACAAGGCGTTTCGTACGAATGAGCATGAGCTCGCGTGATAACTAACATTTATTGTAATGACCAATACAAAAGCACTTCATGAATCGTAATTCAAGAGAAAGGTTGCGCCGTTGGTTCAGCAAGTAGTACGAATATAATATAGTCAGGCACGCGTGTTACGTAGCAGACCTTAAAATGTTATTAGCTTTTCTGTTATAGAGATTATGACGATCGTTACGGATTTATACGATTGTCGAGTTGGATATATAATACGTTTTTTTGCCTTCTTCTTCTTCAAGCTCAATATTTTATTTCTCTCAGCACTCGAAAAAAAACTTTTAAATTTGTTTTTCAAACTCCGTAATTAACTTCTTTTTAAATATAAAAAAGGTCTTCTCATCAACAGGTAATAAAATTTGAAATTGTTTAATAACTTTTTAAGATGAAACGAAAAATCGTTATACCGTACTGATAAGCTGTTTGCAAAATCAGCAAACTTTTTCTAATCTGAGAAGCATTAATCACAAAACTGGTAGAATTCCAAAAGTTGGTCGTATCGACGAGTCTCAGGTGCTTTTAGTTCGCGCGATCAAATACCTCCAAATAAACTTTAGTACATCTAAAAGCCATTATATACTCTAAGACAACATAGCTCATGCTGTTATAACTGAGAGCTTCCGTCCACCAAGTTCTATTCTGTTCTGTTTTGTTTAGGGACCATTTTTACAAGACTCTTGCATTTTTAATAATAAGATTAAATTAGTTATATAAGAATAAAAATCTGATTCGAAGTATTGATAAAAGTTAAATGGAAATTACTTATTTAATAAGGCTCGCTTTGCAGTATGTTTACGGTTCTAGAGTACATATGTTAGTTAACCGAAAGGAAACGGGGAAACTGTGATGGAACATGCGAAAACGACGTTTACGTGGCAAGCGTATAAGGAACCTTAAGACACATCCTTTAGTTTAGCATTCACTGCATTCTATGTATAATTACAATTTAATTTGATCAAACCTGGAACGTTTGACTATACCCTTCCAGTTTGTAGATTACAAATTAAAACATCCGGGAGCACTGATCAATATTTAAATAATACTTGAACTTGTTTGTAATTGTTAAATTTGATTTCAAACGAAGTTTTCAAACATACTTTTTAAAACAATTACATTTACATTTTAATAAATGTAAAAAAAAACTAACCCGTATATAACATCCCAAATAGCAAACATTTGACTGAAACATGAAATTGTTTCAATAGTTGTTGAACTAAACTGAATTCAATTTGAATCAAATATTAATTTTGGAATTCATATTTGCACAATGATTGAGAGAAAAAAAATGACAAATAAATGAGAAAATATATCAAATTAAAATAGTAAGTAACAAAGTGGGTGATAAAATTTTGGTCGTTGATTTAACTTTAAATCATTATAATAATATAATGACCTTTGATCTGTAAAAGATAAGAAGGCTTAGTTTCATTGTTAACCCTTTGCTCTTAAGCGTGAGAACTTGAGTTTTGGTGGCTCGAAAAAAAGGCGGGTAAAAAAGAGCGAGCATGGAGACTTGTTGGGGCGTATTGTTCGTGCAAGATAATCGCGGTGACAAGTGACGAACGCTGTTGAAAGCAAAAAGCCACGGATTTTCATACTCTGTTGTCGCGCCTTTTTATATCCACGAGTCATCAATTGAATGATTCGCGATGCGTTTCAAGTGTCAGCGAACAGAGTTTTTGCGCACTTGAATAACTGCCCACTTCACTCTCCCCTTCTCGCCCTCAATTATTATTCCCATCGAGGGTTCGCCCATCGAACAAATGGCACAATTTATTTTGTTTGTTTCGTTTGTCTGTTAATGATCAAAGTTTTTGCTGCCTTCGACGATATCCTTTCAAGTGAAACAATACAATCCCCCGAAGAAAAGCCTTTGTAAAGTTTTAATTTGTTGAGAAATCGAAATTCGGATTTGGAAAGATTGTCGCCCGGGGCGTAGCCGGACGAGAGTTTTGCCTCGCGCAATTCTTATTCCCGGAAGTTTGCGAGCGCTATCCGGATCATTCAACTTGATTCGCTTTAGTGAATTCGACCAATTTTTTTATGCCTCTTATTCTTTTACTTTCGTTTCACTCACTCGAACGGCTATCTGTGTTAAGGTACACAAGTCCTTAGGCTCTCCGAAAAAAAGCCCTAAAACTTTTCGACCACCTATTTCCACATTTTTCTCAACCCAGAGAATTGTTCAAATTTGTTTTTCAATTTTCTTATTTTTTTTTTTTCAGTTCATTCCAGCTAGAAATTTGCAGACATAAAATAATGCAAGTCGGCGCGCCCACGCGGGAATAGAACTCTTGACGATATTGAAGAAACAAAAATAGAAATAAGAATTAGCGCGGTTTCTTTTTTTCTTTTTTTTTTTTTTTTTTTTTTTTTTTTTTTTTTTAGTCGATGAGATTGAATGTAGCGTTGAATTAAAATTGAAATATGGAATGACTAGCACATTAAAAGTTGAACGAAAATAAACGTAAGTGGAGGCGATTCGGTTGGCGTTTGTGCTGGAGGATTGTGGCGCGCACGTGCGCCCACGCATCAAGATTTACGCATCGAGGTTTCTCTCTTGAGCAAAAGTTGCGCGTGTGTGTGCGAGAGAGCCACTCATAATTCAACATGCAAGGGCGCGATTCGAGCCAACTTGCAAAGATCCTGCGCTCCTCCGAGCTAATTCAAGCGCATAACAATACACCGCGAATTTCGGCTTTCCTCTCTCTGTCCGCGCGCGGCGTATAGAAGAAACTACTTATGCCAAACAAAAGTACTTACATTGCCAAGCCATTATTTTCATCTGCAAACTTTCGCGTAATTCACGTTACTTTTTTCATAACGACATCCTACTCCTGTTCATTTTCAAAAGACTACAAAAATCACAGTTGAACAAAAAGCCAAAAGAAAAAAATCCAATAAAACTGACGAAGGGAAAAGATGATAAAGAAAGAGAGAGAGGAAAAAAGAAAAACTGCCGTGTAAGGGGGCCGGTTTGTCAATTTCCAAACGCAATCAAAAAATACTATCGTTTTCACGAGCTCAAAGAGTTTACCGATTAAGTTGAGTTTGGGTGAAATATAAATGCGATGCAAAAGAAGTCTAAGATTTTTTTTTTTTATTCCGGGCCGCAGCGCCTCTCTTTTACAAGGGATCAATTTCCTGGCATTTCAATTAAGATGCCGACTCCTTATTACGCGCTCTCAGCTGTATAATCAAAAAGTCAAGAAGCAATCGGTCTAAAACTTATTCAAACTTTGCGCGTTCGAGTAATTATAATGCGCGCACACACATGCTCGAGATTATCATTGGCTGATGAGCGCACAATGTTTGGACCTAACGATTGTTATTCATTGCATCAAACAGAAAATTTATTTTTACATCTCTTTCTTCCACATTTTGTTCATGTTCATCTTTCATTATTTTATTTTATTTATTGAAATTCCAATCGTACAACTGCACAATATTCTCTTTCATTTATTTGAAATAGATATTGATGTTTTATATTCTCGCATTTTGTAACAATTTGTAACAATATAGCGGAGCAATTTTACGGAGTGATATTTTTTGTTGTAAAATAAAATCAACTCAAGCGGGGTTCAAATTTTAAAACGGAGTTCAGTTGTATGTACAAAAACAGAGTATTAATCTGAAAATTGGATAATTTATGATGTATCGTTGAAATAAACCTGAGCCGAATTATAGGACGAGGCAGAATGATAAATAAATAAACTGGCATTATAAGGGATGAACAATAAACGCCACGGACGAGGATTATACTCAGTATCCCGAAACAGGCGAGTGATAAAGTGGAAATAAATGGAGAAGATAGAATTGAAATTTTTGCAAATGCATTAATTAGTCGTGGAGGATGAATGAATGACGGACTGTATGAATAAGTAAATCAAAACGAGGGCCGCTTTTGTGACAGAAAAATTTATATATGCTTTGCTCGGTTTTTCGTGATTGCTCTTCTCACTCGAGCATAAATAATGGTACAAACATATGAAAAACGAGTGGGTCGTACACAACTTTTGGGCGACTTGCCAGTTTCAATAATCTCTCATAACGATCATTATTATGCCCATTATTGGTAACATTATTTAGTGCGCACTAAATCTTAGCGAGAATCGCACTTGCATTCGTAGATTATAGGATGCATGCACGCGTTACCTGCAACAAGCAACTACACGCACACATAAGCAGCAGCCAACCACAGACAAAGAGCTTCCGACGGAGATAAGGCCCCAGTAGCGCCAAGAATTATAGATCCCCTTCGTTATATCTTGAATTATGCTCGACAAATAAAACTTATCATTACATCAATTAATCCCAATCTCATTTACTCATTAGGATTTCATCTCAAACGTTCGGTTTATTTTTCCTCCTTCCACAAAAAAAAAAAAAAAAAAAAATTATTCACAGAACTCGCAATTTATGCACAAACGTTTCTCTGATTAAGATTTTCAGCAAGTTCACACAAAGAGAAATTTTCTCTTACTGAATTTGTTTTTCAAGTCTCCACAAGTAAAACCTTATATTATTTTAAAATCCGATCGCGGATGGAAAAAATAATAGGGGAAAAAAATAGTTGTACAAATTTATTTGAATCCAATTGTTGCGAAGAAAAAAAAATTATTGAACGCAAATCGTTGCAATTATGGAAGAGTAATTTTATTATAAAAGTGCATTTAAAGTTGTGATAATAAGTTGTACTGAAAAATGCAGTGTAAATTACTTTGGAGTTTACTAAGTTATTACAATAATTACCACCACAATCAGGTTAATTTGAAAAAAAAAAAAAAAAAATGTTTTTAACTTGTTTTTGTTCGAAACTTGTTAATTTTAGATTAGCAATTTGTTTTTTTTATTTGGACATTTGATATCTATGGTAATTCATTAAATAAAATTTGATTCAAATTAGTCATAAAAATGAAAAATTAAAAAAAAACTATAAAAGGGATCAAGTCGATGCATCACATTTTTGGTTATTATATACGCCCGGAGAATAAGCTGATGAGTGACTTGTACGTGAAACGCGCACACAGCCGTTTCAAACAGGTCTTCACGTTAATAATTATAGCAAGATGGAAAAGAATTCCTATAATACGCGCGCAACTTTATTAATGCCTGTAATCATCGAATTCAGAGATAAGAGAAATCCCGATCGCGCACAAAATTTACATCAAAAAAAGAACCTATTACCGCGAGATATTACGTCAGGCGGATCTTTGAATTATTGATTGTACGCAAAGTTATTACAGGATTCCCTTCAGCCAAGTCTTATCAACAATCCTTGTGCCATATATCTGAGGCATCCTACTCGAATTCTTATTTACATCACTGTCAATTTAAATTTTTTTCCCCTTCGTGCATATAATTGAAAACAAAAAAAGAAATTTGTCCAAAGAGGCCTTTTGTTCGTTATTTCTAAAAGGTATAATAGAGGTTGAAGTTTTTAATTATTTCTGAAAGTTATAATAATTGAATGATGAAAATTAACATAAAATTGAGATGCATTAAACTGAACGGGACAGTTGAAAAGTTAATCAGACTCGTGAATGAAGAGGTGAAAGTTCGGATATCGGACTTGGACATTGTTGAACGCGAATGTCGAACACTAATACGGTTTCATTATCGGGACGTGGTTTAGCGTCTCAATCCTATCAATTGTGCAAACATCTTTTATTCACAACTCCGACAGGCCGAAATGTCGGGCAGCCATGGGCGAACAATGCATCTGCAGTTTATGTGCTGATCCACTCCATGATTAGCAATATCGGATCCATTTTGTCGTGCTGCATCTGCTCGTATGCGGGCCTGGGCAAAAATCGATCACCTCATTTGATATGTCTACAATTATTTTACATCGTACGTAAACTGCATCTTACAACGTTAACGAAACTCTGTTCGAACAAGAATATTCATTACTATCAATTTTTCAGAGACGTGCGTTCAATACTAGGCAGCAGATTGATATTCTAAGTATTTTCTTAAGTACAATTCTTACTGTCTTAACTTGTCCAACTAATCCTCGGATATGCCAGTTCAATTCTTGATGGATTATCAAGTTTGTTAAATTAAAGTTATTTTTTATTTAAGAATTACAAACTTTTTTAGAAATTGAAAAAATAGTTTGAAATATTATACAGTTGTTCGTCCTTTGAATGGTGTTAATGGTGCAATTATAGTGTTGAAAAAAAAAAAACTGTTGAATGGTATATAGAATCGCCTCTATCGACTATTTACGCCGGCAGTATTGGCGTATAGATATAGTGATGGTTGCTGATGTTGTCGCCACTTCCGTCTCGTAAATTAAAGGCGCCCGTATTATGCTCATAATAAAAGTGCAACAAGCCATAAATTAGTTGACTTTTGAACCGTATCCGCGCGCGTGAATTGTGCAGAAGTTGTCGTGTACGGTATGTCGGCCGTGCGGTTCCTATTAAATTTCATTGTTCGCGATTAGTTAGCTATTTTGCAAAATTATAGTCAAGTTATAAAACGCTTCTGTAATTTTGCGAGCAATGTTCCACAGCACGGTTTTTTAATTACAAATTCTATAAAATTATACAAATTATAAACTATTTGAATATCAAGTTGCAACATTTTAAGAAAAAGGAAAAAAAAATGATTAAATAAAATGTTAATCTAAAAAATGTAAGACAAAAAACAAGTGCGGGGACAATAAAAATTGAAAAGTTGAAATTGTACTTTGGGCATGAAAGAGATGAACGAAAATAGAATCAGGACGGCATATAGACGCAGGAATTTCGACTTGGTTGGTGTGTCTGTATTTTCGATCTTCCGACACAGATAAAAATACAGCCTTTACAAGTTCGCGGCCCCACTCGGTTGGTTCGCGTGCTTACGGACTGGAAAAATCGATGCTTTTATTTCCTTGAAAAATTTTGCTTTCTTGCATTTATATTTTATACTCGAGTGCAAAATCAAACGCGGTGAATAAACGTGGCGCCATTTAATTTGCTCTTTTGCGAATTTCACGAAACTGAACAAACTCCGGTTCCTCCGGATGAAAAACTCGGTTGAGAAGACTGGTTGAAGGCAATATGTTGGCCGACAAAGCTTTCTCGACGTATCGCTTCCTTGACGCAAATAGCGCATTAGTGAACTTAATGGATAATAAGCTGATTACTTAAAATTATAAGGCGCTACTGGCAAACGCCTGTTTACATCAGGAGACATACGTTTGAAAGATTTAATTAACGAGGGGCCCGCGGCTTGTTTGCTCCTCGACGAAAGCTATAGGTATATTTTGCACGCTCCAACTTTTCTGCACTGCTCTTCGATCTTATGACCCTTTTAAAAATGTCCATTAGTTTAATTTTATTCAGAAAGTCAAATATGTGAATAAATTTTGCACAACTTCTGGCACACAGCCGTCCCAGTACTGGCCCCAAGTGATGACAGTGTAGAAAATTTCAATCTCGTTGTCATTTACATTTGCAGTACAAAATAAAAAATTGTTAGTTACATTTGATTCAAAATTGGTTCAACGTTGGCTGTGTACCGGTATAAAAGATGAATTATTTATTATTTTTGTTATTTGAATTAGAAGATTGAGAAATATTTGAAACAGTCGTTTTCTTGTTTGAATTACAAGTCGTTTAACTGAGTGACAAAAACTTACCTCGACAAGGGTAATGAGAATAATAAAGAGAGGCGGCGGACAGCAGGTATAATGATCCGCATAGTATTTACGATCTCGCTCTTCCGTGAGAAACTCATCTCCGATCATACGAACCATCCTGAAATCACAAAATGATGAACCGTTGAATACATAATGTCTGATTGGTTTGTTTGCACTATTTATATGTATGTAAGCCAATTTAATCTAATTTCTCGATTGATCGTAATCAAGTTATTCGTGGAACTGCGATGACAAAAGGAAAAAGGAAATTGACTTCCGACGTCGCAGGGACACGTGCCTCGACTACATATGGATGTTTCTTATAACACTTTGTACACTGTCCAATCAATACGAATGACACGCAAAGGAAGCTACTTATCAAATGTCTCTTAATTATCCGTTGCTGGAAGGGTAATCGATTTCAAAGTCACAGCATTTGCGCTAACACAAATGATTCTCATCTCGCTGAGAAGAGACAAGAAAATATGCCGCCTTGAAAGTAGCATTTTATATTTAGAATACACACCAGTGTCTGAATTGGAAAATCCCTCGACAAAGTACTATTTCATTCACACCTTGACACACGAGTGTATATTTCCGAGAGCCATTTTTATTTGACAATTTTTCGTTCCCATTTTCATTCGAAGATAAACTATTTAATATCATAGTAAAGACTGTCTCGAGATATGTTTAGCTTACTGTTACTACTTGATTCATGAACCAACAAGTTTATACGCGCTCCGTAACGGTAGCAGGGTCGATCACATAACTCCTGCCGCCGTTCATACTTGAAATCGTTCAAATTCTTAGAACTCCAACTTATTGAAAGTCAATTATGAATGAACAAATTTCCACTTTTAGATGCAACACAAAGTGAAGAAACTTTTGGCGATTTGAATTTGAATGGGAATTTCTCGTCAAGCTTTTTCGATGAGAGAATAAGTTTGTAGATTTTATGGTATTCATTTTTTTTACGTCAAAACGAAACTACACAGTTTAATTGGAAGATATCAAATAAATAACACGAATCCAAAAGTAATCCGAAAAGCTTGCTTTCACATATCTTGAACTTATTTTCGTATTGTGTACGATCCCTCTTTCATCATCGGTTAAAGCTAGCGGAAAGAAGTCGGGATTACACAACAATACCATTAGTAAATTGAAGATAGGCAGTTGACCCTCACTCGCTAATATAAGTGCCTACTTTTATTACCGCTTACAATTGGAAAAAACATCCATGCTAGAAAATGCCATGACAGGGAAAAATTTGAAGGCGCGACACACCGGGAAGCTTAGTGTCTTGATGTGCCACAAAGTCCGAAGGTTTTGATTTCTTCAGCGTTTTCGTGCGGCTTGGGAAAATTAAATTATCCCGCCGCAACTACTTTGAATCTGCATAAGCAATGAATGTGGTGCGGCGCAGTTAGCGCATTCTGAGATGCGGTGAGCTGGTGAAAAGCGAATTTTCATATAAAGCTTTTATGCTAATGAAAACGAGGACGCGATGTTGATCCCAGTTTGAAATTCGTGATGGACATCTTACAACGACCTGGAGCGAGGTTTACCACGTCGCAAGACGATATGAGTAGCGTTCCCATCGTGGTTTCAAATTTTCTCAGAGTCTCCCTTCTGTCTTATTCCCATTGTATCCACAGCGATTCGTCAACACCTGAAACTTCTGCATGATGTTTCTCGAGCGAATTAACGCCACAACTTTGTGCACATTCCATTCTTATTCACATTTCAGTACTTAGCATTTGAACTCATCTTTTTTTTTGAAAAATCTGAAAACAGTTTTCACAGTCTGCACTAACAACAGAATGTGGAACTGTATTTAATTGATACACGAAATGGAAGCAAATATCAGTTGCCAATGCTCTCGGAGAATTGATATAGGACCAGTAAAATTTGATATAGTATTTCTTTTCATGTACGGCAAACGGGACACGTGACGGTGATTATGCCAACATGCAGGTGTTACGAATACTCGACGCTCGGTCCAGCAGCAGCAATTAGTATAGATTATTCTGAAGAGAAGGAGGCCTCTGGACATGCTAGACGCCGGCAGCGGTTTACCATACGCTCATACATCATCGCCGCTAACCAGCTTGACCGTCGTTATCCAAGCTGTGCGGCTGATTTGAGTACCGAGTGCTGGATACACACGGATTTCTTTGTCCACCGCGACGAAAGATCAATTGGTTAGAGCAGCTCTGTTATTACATCCTGGCGTAACGTTTTTGCCATTATTATTCATCTGTTTTGCTGACACGATCCACCTCCCCGTCGAACAATTCCGATTCGGTGCTAAAACTTCGTAATAGTCTCCTTTTACAACTTGAGCAGAACAAAAAAGTCTTTCAACTTTTCTTTGCTGACTAGAGCGAGATACTCGAAAAGCACACCTGTAATGGAAAATGAAATCTGTTATTATATCGGCGACTCATTTGCATCTTATCATTTGCATTCTTTGTCTGCTTAATTATCTGTATAATGAAACACTATAATTAGATGAACCGTAATGACCACTAAAGTGAATAATTGAGTCCGAGTGAATTAAACTCTGCGTTCGTATATTAGAGATGAACCAGTTTATTCTCTTTTCTTTGAGCGACGCAAGTTCAATACTGATGTATAACCAAGAGTTTGAGAACTGCGGGAAACCCAAAACGACGGTCGAACTGATGCACCAGCAGAAACTGATGTCTCTTGTTAGAGATAGTAATTGTCACTAGTTAGCCAAGTGCCAAATTGCTGATGTATCAGTTGTCATTATCAAAGAGAATGCAGCTGTTAAATATAACCGCCACTGAGAAGCTTGTCATACACATCGGAGAATCAAAGGACCAGACTCTCTTTCATGACAAATTCATTATCTCTCGTCCTATCGCTGAATGAAAAGTTCACCTTGACTTATGTTTGTAAAGTCACAACTTGTCGAGTTTTGAATTCCATTTATATTCGAAGAGCATATATACCTGAGTGCTGACCGAAATTGACACATTAATTTTGTTTGGACTTGGTGTAGACTTGGTGGCTGTGAGAAAAAAAAAACTAAAGAAGTGAACAAACAAAATCAATAATAAATGTAACACCAAGTTCGAAATAGTACTACTTCTTCATTACTAAGGCACAATGTGGCTTTCTGCGAGATATCTATAAAGATACGGAAACCAGCTCCAGGTCCTATATTTTACACTAGATAAAACTTGGTTCGCTATTTTCGACTCTGTTTGAACAAAAGATCGCACGAAAACTGCAATGAATCCTCAGCGATACCATCGTTTCTAGTTTCTAACATTTTCTCCAGATCTAGTCTTGTTCTATAAATATAATTTGTCCTTTTACATTTATTTTCACATTTGTTTCTTCCTTTTTTTTCCTCTCTTGTCTTCAGGTTTACAAATAATTTTGGTTACCGTGAACAATTAAAACACTGATAAAGAAAATGTTGTATCTCGTCTTGTTCTAAAAATACAACTTTTGTCCTTTTACATTTCTCTCTTTCTTCTTCTTTCTTCCCTCTCTTCTTCTCAAGTTTGCAAACAATATTTGTTTACACAAGAAATCTGTTAAAGAAACTTCTTGGCAGTGAAAATCATTAGCTTATTTTTGTGAAACATAAAGTTGAATGATAACAATAATAATGACGAATAAATAGAATACAATTTGGTGAATTCGCGTTTCAAAAAACGACCACGCGCACAGGTAACAAAAACAAACTTGTTGACTTTCAGTCAAAAAAAGTTTGTTACAAGCGAGCGCAACATTTAACGAGACATTTCAATTTCGAGCATTGTGCGCGACACAACTTGCTCGTCTTCAAGTTACTCAACTTGTCAAAACCAATTTCGACAACCATTTTTCTCAACTTTTCCTGCGAACAATTTTATATAAAGCAATAGAGGCTACGGGCACAATCGCCGCATTGTTATAGAAAATGCGAACTGAAAATTCGGTTTCCCGCAGCTGAAGCAGCAGCAGCAGCAGCCTTTCAGATCGTACATTTCTTGAATTCAACAAGATTTCCTATCTATGAATACAAAATTCCGTGAATCCTCGACCGAACAGCATCTCCGCTTTTCGCACTTCAACTTCCCGTTCAATTATATAGCACTTGTGTCGATCCAAAATGTTCCTTCCGCTATATCATAAACAAACCAATCACGTGACTTGTGTTCCCATACATCTCCTTTATGATGGAAAACGAAAATGTTGAAGTACCTAGAGAATCAAAAGCAAACGTCAAATGAAAAGGAACTGGACAAGAGTGCAAGAGCGAGGAAAGAAAGTTCGCGCGCGGTGACGGGGCTATTTAAAGTATAAAATGTTATTTTTGTTTTGCGAGCGATTTTGGGTGCGAGAAAGAGTGAATGAAGGTGGGGGTGGATTGTAAACACACGTGGGCGAGAGAGCACGGTGTCGGCAAATGTGATTGTTAATTACATGATGGACGTGTGCTGGGGCCGATTGGCATTGTTGACCGGCTGCGAACTAGTCCTCTGCGGCGGCGGCACACGTGTATCCTTCAATATTTTGCTCGCACTCAGCGGCGTGGTAACGCACATTGTCCCGAATTTCGATATCAACACACAGGCACACACATAGAAGATGCAACACTGTCACAAGGCAATGTTGACACGGCGACGAAATTATCCGAGGCCCTCTGACTTGTTACAGGCGGCGATGAGATTGCAACGACGCCGGATAAGAGGAAGCAGCGGGGGCATAACAGACGGGACAAAACGTTGAGGCGATGTGTGCGGCGGATGATCAACGAACGCTCGACTTCATCGCGAGGCGCCACAGGCTCGCTCGGCACACTAGCAACCGACCGACTGATCCGTATACCGTGCGCGCGGCGGCAACCAGCGGCTCGGGCGTGGGTGTACACGCGCTCACCGGCCGATTGGCGCATGGCCCGCCGCCGTCGACCAATCAACCGCCTCGGCGCCAGCTCACCGCATCGCTCTTTCTCCGTATCATTTCTTTCGCCGCTTCATTTCACTCGCGCGCACGCATTCTCCTTATTCCCAACCTATCACAACAATCTCGTCCTCAACCAGATCTCCTACGTTCCTTCGTTTGCCGTCGCGTAATTATCAGTCAATTGTCATTCCAATATCACGAACCATTGTTTGTTCATCCCCCGCGTATACAACGACTCGCTCTCGCTGTTCAACTTTTGATCGTAGCGCCCTCTCGTTTGTCTTTCAATCAGCTTTAACACGACTTTGATAAATAATAAATGTGATTTCAGACAATTTTGTTACTCCTTCTTATTCGTTCCTCTTTTTCGTCTTCTTCTCTCTAGTTTATTCATAAGTCTAACGTTTCGATTCCTACGCCATCTCACTTTTCTATCAATCATCTTTAATAAGTTTATAATAAAAGACATTTCTGGTAATTCTGTTTCTATTCGTTTCACTTTTTTTATGTTCATTCTGTTTTTTTTTTTTCTTTCTTTCGCTCTTGCTTATATCTCACAAGTTCTTCGCTGTTCAGGTTTCGATCGCAGCGCCCTCTTGTTTGTTTTTTGAACATCCGTACCAGACCCTAATAATTAAGATTGACAATTTCTGTTTTCTTATCCATTTTTCATTCAATTTATAATCTGTATGACAAAAATGTTACATTTTTTTTTTCGTTTCAAATTACGCGCCAATTTCAAGTGCGCGCACAGCAACTGATTTTGATTGATAGCTAACTTCAGTTTAATGACAAATAAGTCAACCGTTAACAACTGTCAACCGCTAAATAGCGCTATGAAAACTTTCTCACAAGTAAGATATTATTCCTGTAGTATAAAAAACTCATTTCACAGTTTTGTTTCATGTAAAATTAAGAAGGCCATAACAGGGCAATTTTGAGTGTTGAGGATGTCAATTTGGTTGTATTCAAAATTTACAGACCGAGTCAATGAAAATTTTGATGATGTTTGCTGGCAGCGATGGAACATGATACATACTATACTGTATTTATGAATATTATGCTGCAATTACCAAACCGCATCGAACCCAAGCTTACTGCCATATGTCAACTGCAAATGTTGCATATATAATAATATATGATGTCATCACATAAGACGATACACGTTACACATGATTACATCATACAATTATTATTTATTATTCACTGCACACAAAATAGTTCATAATTATTTATATTTCAAATTTTATCACAATTTGAAATCAAGCAACAATTGATTGGTTTTTTTTTTTAATAAATTATTGATTCGTGTTATTAATTTATGAGTTCTCAATTAAATGAACAAATATAGTGCATTACCATTTTAAAGCAAAATATTAAATGCACTGGCTGAATCGTATTTTTCATAATGCCTATCATTCAAATGTTGATATTCTCCTGTGAATATAAACTTAAAAATGTTCGGTCATAATAAAAAAAAAAAAAAAAAAAAAAAAAAAAAAAAAAAAAAAAAAAAAAAAAAAAAAAAAAAAAAAAAAAAAAAAGAATGGTATATTAGAAATGTGGCGTGAGTCACGTATTTGTCTGATGAAAAAGTGCCGATTTCAAGCCCAATTCGAAATATATTTTGTTCAATTGGCTGAAAAGCTATTTGGTGTTAGTTTGTTAGGATGAATAAACCCGTAAATGCTTATACCTGTCGAGAGAAAAACGCGCGACTTGAAAGCTAGCCGGCGTTGGCCACCAGGTGCTGTGGTGCGGTGTTTAGCCTGGTCTTTAGAGCGCCAATTGGCCCTGCTGCCGAAAACTTGACGCGATAAATTTTACTCCCCGAAATGACCAGTAGAAAAGTGAGGTGTGGCGAGAAAAAGATGGATCTAATGCGTCAACTGGGATCCCAATAGAGATCGATGAATTTACGATGACTAACGAATCGTGTCAAAAGTGCCGACCATAACAAATCGGAAGGCCCTTTGACGAAAACATTTTCACGGAACGCACGCAGCGTTCCCTCGTTTTAAGCAGATTATTCCTATTCTCTTCATTCTGTTAACTTTTTTATAAAATAAGCTGCGCTCGGTTTTCCGCAGAATCCCCTATTTTCAAATCACACTTCTAAATGTTCGTCCCATTCCAATGCCGGTCCTTACAATAACATACTTTATTTTTATTATTACAATTTCATCGAATTTTATACTTCCTCATGCCGGGCTCGGAACATTTTTTGGACTTGAATATTCAATTGCCTCTGGAAAGGAAAATAAAATTTGTTATATTCCAAGGGGGAGACAAAATTCACTTGCCTATGAAAAAGAGATGGCCTGTGCATCAGAAGGTGGAAGTCATTTTCCGAGTTAACTTCTCGATCACGGTGGTGTACGGCGCATTTGAAACTTCGACTTCGTTTGCCGCTCATCTGAAACGAATGAAAATAAAATTATTTGACGAAAATGAAATTCTATCAAATAACAGAAAAAGTAATGTTATGTTCAAGCAGGTCTGATTTTTCGACGTTTCGCATGATCCAGATGAAAAATAATATTTGAAACGTTCAAATCATAAAAGATAGCACGAGTTTTCGTAAAGCAGATGTCTATCAAATGTGGCTCATAACGGAGCTGACTTCCTTTCTTTCATCACATCTGGAAATCTGTTAGTTTTTAGGAAAACACCTGGTTTTATCGAGATGAATTGACAGGGTTTCAAATTCTACTTCAATCGGCCGTTTTGAACAGAAAACGAGATAAAACAAAATTATTATTTATCCAAAAAGATGTGTGCGATTTGAAAGTTAAGTTTAGTTGGCACATAGAAATCAGCTTTTTTTTGTCAATTAGATCTCATTTGACGCGTGTATGAAATGATCATGTTAAACGCGTTAAGGTCGACGTCCTGAATAGAAGCGGACGGCACAGTTTAGAGGGAAGGAAACACCTGCACTTTCTATGGCCTCTCTGCTCGAACGATCGCGTTGTAATAATTATCTCGTGGCTTTGACGCTCTTCATACTTTTATACAGGGTGCAAAGACGTTGCGCTCCTGCAAAATTCGAATTATGCGTCTTACCACAGTTCATCATTACCAGCAATTTACAAATTCCTCATCCAGTTATTAGTCAATATCTTCATTTCTAAGTCGAATATTACTTCATCTAAATACGTCAAAATTAAACAATAACTTTAAACGATATTCTCAGGAAGAACATTTTTTTGCACATTTTAATTACTTTCTCATTATTATAATAAATTATGCAAAACAATTAAAATGTAACTTCAGTCGTTACGATATTATAATTAACTAGAATCACAGTCAAAAATACTAAAACGTATTAAAATAATTTCAACATTTGTTTAAAAAATCAACTTTGTCTTTGTTACAATTTCATCTCATTTAATAATTATTTTTTTAATTAAATTTGACTCGTATATATTTTAATGTTCCATTTGAATAATAGAAATGTGCTTAATTTGAATCAATACAAATGTATCAACTGAAACACCAAAATTAGTTAGAAAATTATTTGAGATAGAAATAATAAAATTGTTGGTTAAAGTTTTTTGTTGTATATTTTGTTGAGTGCTACCTATATGACGGTGTTGTTATTCGAAAGATATCGCTGTGTTTCCTTCTTAAATCAGCGGTGCGAAACAGTATGGCAACGCTCTCTTCTTTCCTTTCTGCGCAACAGGAAACAAGCGTGAAGCTTATTATCTGAGTTTATCGGCGAACCGCAAACAGCAGCCATCTTAATTAGTTAGCTTTTCTATTTTCCGGATTTCCATCATGACTTTCATTTTTTTTTTTTTTCATTCCTTCCATCTTAACAAAAATTATTTCAATGAATCTCATATTATACCGAGTTATAAACAAAAGAAGAGGCAACCTTATTGAAAAAAAGAAAACACTCGAGTGAGTATTTTTATAAGTGGAGGAGAATCTGAGGAAGCAGCGAACCATATTTTATCATTCTTTCTTTTGATACTAATGGTTTTGTAAAAAGGAGACAGATGTTATTGTTTGAGATAAAACAAAATCCAGCGATAAGTTTCGCAAATTAAAAATCCCGTTCATTTTTCTTCAAACCTTAAATTGCAAGCAAGTTACGAGCCGTGACAAAAGTTATAGAATTTACGGTGTTGCTGTCTTGTCGCATAACTTATAACATTAATCTTTTGACTATATCAGCTAATTTTGACTATAATCTGACCTCAAAAAAAATATAATATTCCAAACGGTTCTAACCTCTGACAAAAAGGACAATTGTCCAAGCAAGAAGAAATGTTTTGTGTCTTATAAGATGTTTCGGATGGAGTGATACAAGGTTTTATTACAACCATCTGTGCGAACAGGTGATGGGCATACGCAAGTTTCGGAAGTGCATGCCGTATACTCTTACAAAATTCTTCTTTTTCATTACTCGTCCAGTGTCGGAAATCGTGATGCATTGTTAGCGACATCCGAGTTCTGTCAGTTATCAACAAAGTTATTCGAAAGATTAAACATGTTTAACATTTTTCAAACGTATTTCATTTTTTGTCATTTTTATTATTTTTATTTTTCGAATCATTCGAAACAAATAATTATGTTAAAATTTAATTAAAAAAAAAAAAAAAAAATTTAATACAAAAAAAGTTTTATTGCCAAAAAAAAGTTCGACATTAGTTGGTGCAATTTTCCAAATTCTTCTCAAGGATAAAATTTCATCAAAATAGGCGTTATGTTTAGCGAAGAATAATGTGAAGAAGTTTGAGTTGTGCGTGTATAATGTGTAACAAAAGTGCAAGGATTGCATGCGACCTTGCATCAAAAGAGTTGCGTTGCTAAAGATTGGTCGGAGAATCATAGGTGATTATAGAAGCCAGGCATCTTCGAGACATCACAAGAGCCGCCTTGCTAGATGACGGAGCGCTTTACGCAAAATAATCAGCGCTCCGTGCGTTTCTTAATCTCATCGTTTTGCGATATAAAGTAGAACTCTATACACACAAGGTGATCAATTAATCACCGCAAAGGTGTGAGAAGGTTATAATGCCACCGGGATAAAAGGTGTGTCATCTACTGTCGACGTGCCGCGTTCTTGTCACCGCAAATTTTTTTTTTCTTCTCGCCGCTGACCTTCAACGGTCACTGCACAACCAAATCACTCGATTTGAACTTAGAATATACCTGGAATCGCACAAAAAAATTGTTTTTCAACTTTCACAGTTAGTTCTAGCAAATCCTTGATTTTCCAATCGCCAGATGGCGCTTCATCAAAAGTCCTCCAAATCGCATCTATTATCTGATAATCTCAGAATATTGTACCAGAGAAAGATGTGGAAACTTATATGATCGATCATAGTGAAATCTTGGCTTTTTAACCGCCAGGTGGCGTTTCACAAAAACTGTTCCAGATTGAATTGTTTTTGGTGAGGAAAGTTGATAAAACTATTTAGAAATAAAATTGGTGAAAAAAAAAAAGATGTCACGAGGTAAAACAAAACCGAAAGACCTGACTTGGTCGGTCGATACGAGAGAACAGCTGGATGTATTACTTTGGCGCGTACTGTGCGTGGATGTAGATGTGTGAATGTCTTTCTAACAAGGCTTCCGATATCGGATATCTCGACGAAAAATTCTTTTTCTCGTGGTGAGTCCAACGGGTTTCCTTTTGTTAGTCGAACTAACTATGAATTAAATTAGTTCATAAAATCGAGAAAAAGTCGTTTAGGCCGAAGAATTTACATGCAGTCGAAATTCAGTGACATTTAGCATTTTCAAGAGGCGCAACCGAAACGGAGCCGATATGTATAAAAGGACGACGGAATTGCGTAGGTGGTTCAACACAGACAACTTCTTTATCAAACCTGACATGATTCTGGGTGGTATCATGCTTTCTTCGGCGTCTTCTACAATTCCAATGAAGGTGTTGTGTGCGTCTCGAATCGTGAGAAAAAGAGGCGGACGCTCGCCATCACAACGACAATAATAATAACAATCAAATAACTGAATTTCGTCTTGTTTTCGATTTATTGACCGACCAATCGATTTACTTTTTTTTTCTCTCCATTCTCGCGGCTTATCGACGAAAGTTGACTATAAATGTCAAAAACTGTGCACACCAATATACCTCATAGCGGCTTTTTTGCCAAGTTCCAGAAACAAAAAAAAAGTCCACGATCAAGAGGAACGCTATAAAACCCGTCATAATAGATACAAATGATGGCGATGAGTTTAAAACAACACCGGCTCGGGATTGTTTGTAAAATTATATTGTTTTGGGAGTTTGTAATTGACTCGTGGGACTACATATTTGAATTTGAGCTGTGTGCCATGGCGGGTGGCCGCAGCCGTTCTAGAACCACTTCTTCGGTCAGCGCTGAATTTATGGGTGGCGCTTCTCCGGCGATACAAAAAAAGGTGTTATTTCGAACTCGAGACGAGCTCTCAAATTCTTCAGGCATCTGGGAATGAGATTTACGCGCGTCGCCGCGGGAGATCTTTGCCAAGCGCCTCAAGTCGCTGACTCAAACTCGTTAACTTTATACGCCGATCGATAGCTCGTTAACACGTATAACCAAAGTTTAGATTTACTTTGAATGTTGATTGAGAATTATATTAATGCACGGGGATAAAAATTTCGCCCCTTGCAGTTGACTCGTCAGCGATTCGTAAAGCGCCTGGTCGTTTCACAACTTGATATAGAGAGATAGGACGAAATTTAAAGATCGCATATATTCTGCCATGTCGATGCAGCATAAATCATGAAACTTCCGGTTGCATGAACCTACGCAAAGCCCACGTTTGTCGCTTTTTTTTGTCGGTTTATCTCGTACTGAGTTTTCGTTTTAATTCAACTTGTACGTAGGCACAAATAGACCAAACTTCCTTTCCGGTTATGAGTGTATATATGTCACGCAATAAGGTATGCGCTTATACACATCTTTGTTGCCCACTCGCTCAATTGACTCGGCGGTTATATGGAAATGCACCAAGTGGCTCCTCAAAAAACAACAGCGTCAACTATAAATTAAAATATTTCGCATTTTCACTTGTATACCAACTTGAAACAAAATTAAAAGTAAATTCAACGAAATGAAAATTTCAATGAACGAATGAAAGTTGTTATCCTTCTGTAACAATTTGTACGAATTTCCAAGTGGCTATACAAAACGCACAATTTGAAAATTGAATCATTTGAAGTGCATGTTCAAACTTTGGTATATGAATTTGATATTTTGACATGCTGCATCGTCGTATAAAAAAATTGGACCGAGTAGCTGTTGCGGTTTCCGACCGAATAAGCCAAGATAAATTAGAATTGATTCTTATAAAAAGTATATCCTTCAAATAAGACACAACCGTTGAGCACCTGTCGACCGCACGTGCCGACACCTGCAGATTCTGTATGCGCAAACGTTTAACACACATTATGTTGCTGTGTTACTCTCCGGCTGGTATATAAAACCACACAAGAGAACCCGACTATGCATGGTTTTTTCTCTAACCCCCATTTGTCCTCAAAGAAATAGCAACTTAAATCATTTTATCGTGATGATTAAATCATGTGCGAATAAAAAGAATCAGGGAAATCTTGAAAAATGGCACAAAGCCCGGGGTCCGTCTGAGTCAGAATAAGTAAGATTTACATCTAATTTACGGTTAATTTTGTAACAGGCTTTTTTTTGAGGCAAAAATAAAGAAGAAGACTGAGAACAAAAGGTGGATGGGGAAAAAAGGCAAAGAAAGAAGGAAGAGAGCAATACTAAAGTTTAGTAGCGAGGATGAAAGAAGCTCTTTGTGTTTCCCAGATGAGCATTATAAATGAGCTTGGAAAGAAGGAAGGAGGAGTCTAACTAAAGGACCACACCTATGTTACCAAAAGGTACGCCAGACGCGACCACCGCGGACGTTCAAATCTTATTCAACGTCCGACATTCAAATAAAAATAATCAGCTTTTTGCCTCGCGCCATTTACGTCCCGACTCATCCTCGCTCCTCCGAACTGATTTTTCGTTAGTTGCGCCGACAGTCGCACCGTAAACATTCTTTCTCAATTTGCAAATCAAGTTCCACCGGAGATGCAATTCAAATTTTACCCTTTTTTCACCTCAGCTCCTTGCAAACTGATTAGACACATTTGAAAGAAAACATTTTTTTTTGTCTTTAATTTCGCAGTTCAAACTGCAAACATCTAATTGGTTTTGCGTCCAAAAAGAAGAACGAAAAAGAAGTAATAAGTAAGACAAAACAAAAAATTCAAAAAATTACCCTACATTCAAAATGATATGATTCCTATACAGTATTTATGCAAATTGCAAGAGAGAATTTAAATTTTTTTATTACTTTTGTGGACACCCTGATAGCATATTGCTCGTACGCGTGTTTCACAAGTTCCATATGGTGGTAGCTATTATTTGCACGCTCTCTTCCACCGATCACGATCCCACTAAGCAATATACCTTTTTTCCAGACTCGTTTTGACAAAACCGAACATATGACACGCTTGCAATTGTTGCAATTGTATTTTTTTTTTTTTTTTATTTTTTTTTTAGACTTCGACGATTGTATGTATTCCGATTGTGAAATTCTTCATATTCTGATGAAATAACCGTTTTGAGAAGAAGTACAAGCAAAAATACTTATAACGTTGCGTCGAACGGAATAAAAATCTGGCAGCAAACAATGCGCCATCCCCAGATGCTTCCGGTCTCTTATTTCAACCAGATAGTTTCCAAGGCACGTGCGCCTACTTCCTGCTATCATAACTCCACTTTTCACTACATTTCTTTTTTATCCTATGCCTTCGTTCACAAACATCCAAATCAAGATACTGAAGTTTAATATAAAAATTGGATAACATTGATTGTCTTTATTAAAAAAAATTTCTTTTTTAATGTTTTAAAGTTATAAATTAAATCTCGTTATACAGAGCATTATGTACAAGCCAGTTCTCTTATTAACTGTCAATATTTGCAAAGTTCAGTTTAATCGAGTTGAGAGACTTAAAAAATCATTTCATCACATAAAATATGAATTTCGAATTTTTCACACACCAAAATGAATAGAATCATCATTTTGATTATTATGCAAAACAAAAATTGAATAAAGAATTTTAATTTTTGTTATTCCTGTAGTAGCTTCCGGTATACATTCAAAATGGTTAGTTCGAAAAATGCTGTGTGCCGTAGATAGTGTGTATCTATAATATAAAGTCGAAAATGTGCGTTCGTAAAACAGATACAGACAAGTCACAAAACCAGGTTTTTCGATTTCTTTTTGTTGAATGTAATATATATTCTAAGCCGTTAAGGTAAGTGGCATGCAGTTTTCTTATCTTCTTATCTCAAGCGTTTCTGAATTGGACATGTTTTGTTTCTATTATCCCTAATTAAACGCTATATAAATACTCGCTTAATGAATCAAGCAGGACGAAAAAAAAAAATGTGAAACCGATAAGCTAACACGGTCTATATTTCGTTGCAGAATATTAAGTAGAGGTGATTCCTAAAATTTCCATACTGCGCGCATGTTCATTTTAAACAGGCTAGTTACAAAGTCAAAACTAAATATTGAACTTGGTCATTCAATTATTTTTAATTGAATTGTTTAAATTGGGCGTGGACGAGTTTTAGGCGTTGTCCGATGGTTCGGGAATAAACAATAACCAAAGTTTTCAGTCCTTTTCGCATAAATTGAATCGATTCGATACACGATTCATAATATTATATTCTTCATTCTTTGAGATAGAATAATGTTAACGCTCAAGAGAACAAGCACACGGGCGTCAGCCAGGCGGCCAGACGACACACAACAGTGCGACAACATATTCTCCCACACACCTAAGAGAACTTTAAATTTCCATACCTGACACCTCCTCCAGATTCTCAGGACCCTTTAACCTTAAGCTAACGCCCTTTCTTTGCAATAAACTTTAATCAATGCGATAAAATAAAACAACAAGATTTAATTGCTTAACAGTTCCATAAAAATAGTAAACCTGAATAAATAACCACTGTATACTTACAAAACAGTCTAAACATAGTCAGAAATGCTGTAAATATTGTGACCAAACAATTACCGTATTGATTATACCATGAAGGTAATTGAAATTCAGAATATTACACTTTTGGCCAAGTTGACATGAACTCGCCAGACTTTTTATTGGGTTCAGTAATTTTGACAACTTCACGCTAATATTTTTATTGTTGTGATTCTAATTTCATTCAGTGGATGTACAATGTAGAAACAAAATGATATTCATTTTGTTTCTAATTGTATGTACAGAAGAAATCGTTCAAGGCTTTTTTTTTAATTTGTGAAATTGAAAAAAATAAATTAAACCAGTGTGGGTGGTAAAATGACCGAGAAACGGTCAGAAAAGTGGAGTAATTTGTGAAAAAGGTTGTTTTTTGCGAATGATATTTTACGGTTGTCCATAACGATTGGTTGTTAGATTTGAACGCCCACGGAAGAGGGTATAACAAGATAGAGTTCTCTTGAGTTGGCATACGTTAAGGTGAAACTTGTAAAAGTCAGCCTCTTGTGCTGGACATGTAATTGTTATTTCATGAGAGAAGAAAAAGATGATGAAAGAGAAAAGAAAGGAGGCAAAAAAGTACCGACAGATAATAGGGCGGAAGGGTGCCGAGTATACCGCGCCATGACAATAAACCAGTCGGTTACCATCATAAGACAAAATTATAACTCTAAACGTTGAGACAAAAAATGGACCACCTAGTAGTCAGCCAGCAGTTGGCTTACCCACGGCACAATTTTGAATCATATAATTTGACTTTTGACTTATTTGCTGTTCAAAGTACTACCTTATTTATAAGTAGTTACAAAAGTTAATCAGCTGCAGTTTATAGCAGGTCTCTACAATGCCAACTCTCATTCCAAAATCAATTTTAAACAAACATTTCACAAACATTTGTTGTTTCATTTTTTTTTTTTTTTGAACGATAAATATAAACTCACCACATTAACAAAATCTTGAAAAGTTATAGAGTGTTCGCGAGTTTCCTTCGCTCTAAGATAAAGAATATCTCGCTTATTGGATGGAATCTCGTCACGCCATTCCGCACTGCGCAAAGCTTTGAAAAAATCTTCTATGGGAATCTCGCCAAAACCTTCTGGGTCGTACTGCAACAATAATACGTTGTTTATTGAAACACTATTTATTTAAAAATAACATCAAGATTTATTAGAATTTGTATTATTCAATTACCTTGTCAAATAGTAGTCGCCATTTCTGAAATCATTAAAGAAATTAATTGATATGGTTTGTTTATTTTAGTAATTTGTAAGTAATAAAATAAATGCACAAACATCGTTTAAAAGTTCCCTTCGATATTCGGATTCATCGAAATCAATTTCCGAGGCCAAATCCGTATGATCTGTAACATATCCATCGCAGTGACCTTCACTGTAGGCGTATTCCCCATCGATGGCTCCAGTAATTGTTTGTATCGATGCTCTACTGGCCAATAACATCATCTCGTGTAAACAATTTTTGTTCTTCATCTCTAAAAAAAACAAGTTCCAATTTTAGTACAAAATTCAACGTGCTATTTCTAAAAAAAAAAAAAACAAAGCTAGCGTATTTATTATTTACCCACGGTAATGTTTCGCAATGTTATTGTCTCAATTTCAAAACAAAATATCAAAATTCAAAATAAAACAAACAATTTTGTTTACTCGCAATCGGTAACTCCTCTAAAGTTACGTAAACAAACAAGAATTTAACAGCACAAAAAATGAACACTTGAAAAATGTTAACAACTGCAATGTGCAAAATTTACAGATCCTTCAAAACTATACTGTCAACATACTTACGCGTCACATTTGTAGACACGAATTCGCCCCTTAGGAACGCAAACATCGGCTCCCGTCAGAGCCTTTCGTTCGTATGAAAATTTCGACCAGCTAAAATTAAGCCAACGCTAGTTTGCAAAAACATCATTATTCTCACGTTCGATGTTTACAACCGAGTTTACAAAAAATTGCACAATTATGTTTTACTAAGAGAGATTGAACACGTGGAAACATGGACGGATGATTGTATATGGCTGACGTTCGCGATTAACGTTACGCCACTGGTGACCACCGGCGTACTTTTACGAGGGCGGCACGCCACCCTCACGAGTATTTTCACCCCCTTAGTTCCGCCAAGCACGTACACAACTCCCTCGCACTGCTTTCAAATCTACACGAAGTATTTCAAAATTTGTTTTTCATTTTCTTACAAAAACCAAAACTGATTGATTTTTAAATAACAAAGCATGTTTAAATTCTTTACTTGTTTGTGAATGTAAAAATGAACAATGTATTTTTACAAATAAAACAACCAATTTTTTGTAACAATATAAATTTATTTTGGTCATAAAAATTTTCCAAGTCATAAACGAACAATTTTCTAAGTACAACAAATTAATCAAACATTTGTTCACCAATTAATTTTTAGAACAAAAATTAATGTATTAACAGTAATGATTAATTGGTAGAAAAGATGTTTGACTTTAATAAAATGTCCATGTCATCAAGAGTGATAAATCGACTTGGATAAGGTTGCAACTGTTTTTTATACTTTATGTCACATCAACAGACAATAACATTTTTTATTTAACATTCATTCGTTATTCTAGTGTAAACAGAAACAAAAACTTAATAATGAAATAATATTAATTAGGCCTGTCATTCGTGAAAATGCACAATTAAAAAATAGGAATTATAATTGTATTATGTATATGTAATGTATATGTAATAATGTAAAATATTCATCCTCACAATATTTAATTGAAGTTATAAAAAAACCTGAGAATGTTTTTAAATTACTGTACGTAGGTAACATAACAATTCGAGCAGACAGCAAAACCTTCAACTTCTCCACCTTCTTTACGAAACAAAAATTTAAGTCAAAATTAAGTAATACAAAATACTGACCTCTAACCGAAAGATTTAAGAATTGTCTACTTATCTGAACGCATCTGCGGTGGTAAAACCGAAATAACGCACTAAATAACAAAAAGTGAAGTAATAAAAACTACAAATTATCGCAAGGAGTTGCTTGGCTGAAAGATGATTTTTGGAAGGTGTTTGTGTAAGTGACTAGAAGGAAGAAAACAACAGCGCCAAGAAAAGATCCAAGCTGTGTGACAACACCTGTATAATACAGTCCTTTGCCTGGATCGAGTCTGAACATGGAAGTGATGGCCATCCTGATGAAGCTCATGATCCCAGAGACTGCAACCCAAGCAACCACGACCATGACGATGCCCGATGTTTTGTTATGAAGCGGTGGGGGATCAGTCGAGCCGAGTGCCAAGTACAGCACAAATCCAGCCAGCATGAGGGAAATGATCATCAGATTGGTCAGCATTGAGACCTTGTAAGTTTTGATGAAAAATCCAAGACACATGGCTAGCGGTTGGGCCATCGCAACCAGGGTGATGGTCAGATGATAAGCCAAAGTACCGTAAGGGCCGCAGGAAAAGGGCTGGATGCTCGGCAGAGCACCGTTGCTGAGGAAACAGATGAGGGCCATCATGGTCAACAGATAACAATAGGTCCTCTTTGGCATGACATAGCCAGTTCTAGTCTTGTAATTCGCCGGTGCGTTCACTTCGGTTCGGAGCGATTCCGAGCCTTCTACGGGTTTCACTCTCTCTCCCTTAGCGATGGTCAGCTTGTTGAGACAGACGAAGGAGACGAAAGTGCCCGTCAGAAGGATCGCAATGAAGATGAAGAAAACACTGGTGGAAAACCTTGGATCCGTCTCGTGAAGTTCGAACTTTAGTTCGGTTGATCCTGGTAAGGTGACGTTGACGCACTCGGCCGAACCGTTTCCTTGGATCAGCGCCACGATACTGGGGATAAATCCGCTGAGTCCCTCGCCGACGAGATAGGAAACTAGGTAGATCTCTCTGTAGTTTCTCATGTATGGCATGAACAGGATGGAACTCGTACAGCCGACTATGGCTGTCACGAACATGAGAAAGAGAAGTGCCGTCGAGTGGCTCCGTCCAAAAATGATGGATGTTTCCTTGTATAAAAATGAGAGCAGGTAAATTGACACAGTTGCTGATCCAATGAGGATGTAAATTATCACGCGGTCTTGAATCCCGTGCCTCCTGCAGTACCTGGAAAAAATATATTGATGTAGTATCTTCTTTTAAAAGATAATGACATAGTTTGTTATAAAATTATTTTTATATAAAAAAATAAAGATAGAAAAATAATGAAACAATGGATGGTATTTTCTAGATGCTGAATTTGTTCAGAAGGTTGGAAAGAAGAGATTAATTTGAATAAAAACACTTACTTGCAGTACAAAGTGTAGAGGATAGGGCCGAGGTTGGCGACTTGCACGATCATGCTTATGTATGCGGGCAAGCCGCCCTTCTCCGGGGCAGCTTTTATCAGATGAGGCAGCTGCACGTAAATTCCATTCACCCCGATCCAGGCGCCGAGTCCAAACATCACCGCGAACACGTCGACGATGATTTTTCTATTGCTGAACTTTTGTAACAACATTTTGATTGTTTGTGATGTGAATACTCGTCAGTTCGGTTGCGTTGGAATAAAATTATTTCTAATGAACACAATCAGGCTTCAATCAACAGTCAGAACATTGAGACTAATCAAAAATGTCAAAAGAGGTTAAATAATTGCGGGACTGCAGTCATCTTTTATCTCTCTGTTATCTTCTCAGTGTGTTCATAAAGACCAAAGTGAGGTTATGTTTGTGAACAGCTGACAAATGTCACATCAAACAAAAATGTCAAGGAAATAAATTTGTTGATAGAAATAATTTTTTTTTTTTACAAAATAACAGATTAAATTCATGAATTTCGAGGATGATTTTTTTTACGTGACCTTGAAAAAAGTGACATAATAGTTGTAATGAAAAGAGAACAGTTTTGAAATGATGTCAGCAGGTGGCACAGCTGACCGAGTCAGAAAGGAGCACTTGACGTGTGTGATAACGCGTGATTGTTGACAAGAGTCAAAATAAAAGGCGGACGAAGACAAGTTTCCAGTTTGGGCTTGCCCGAGATTGGCAGGAAGTTGCATGTTATTGAAATCGCAGTAACGGGTGAAACTGAGCAAACATGTTTAGCACAAAAACACAAACTTTACGGATAGAATCAGAAATCGATAAAAGCCGAGAAGAGGGAAATTGGATTAAGGTTATAGAATTGGCCGAACAATTAAGAATTTCATACCCCAGTTATGGTAAGAAACGTTATTCACTTTTTTTTAAATCCACATTACGACAATCAAGGTCATGACGAGTAAGACACTTGCAATTTTGTTTATCTTCTTTCATTGTTTATTTTTTAGAAGGTTTTGCTAATTTTCTCAGCGCTGAGGGAAAGTTGGAAAACTTCCTCGAACAAACTCCTCCTATCGATGCAAACGTTGCAAAAGCCAAAACAGGATTGGCAGATGTTGCTAAACTTTTGTTGTCAGCTGCTAATCAAAAAGATAAACAGGTAATTTTTTCATTTTTATTTCGAAGACATTGTTTTTAAATGTAAAAATTAAAAAAAGGTGATTGAAACCCATTCATTGGAACCAAATCAATTTAAGAACAATTTTTTTAATTGTAGCTCCAGGCATTAGATGCTCATCTTTTATTGGGAAAATTGTATTACGCCATGGGACAGTATTCAGAAGCTCTTTCCCATTACAAGGAAGCTGATTTGCACAGTCTCACTGAGAAGCCGCTGCCAGCAAGAAACCTGCGAATAATAGCTGAATCATTTGCTATTGAAGGTTTATAAAACAATATTACAACCTCATAGTTCATTACAAAAAAAGCGCCTCTCATAAAATTAGAAAATCTGGCTGAAATTTTTTTTCAGGACTTTGCTTAGAAAAAACACCTCCTAGTTCAAGGTCGAAGTATAAGATATCAGAATGGCAGGAGCAGATGATCAACTGTTTCGAGATCGCAGGCGACTTGACCTTGCTTTATCTGCAGGAACAGGACAGGATAAGTGCACAACAGCAAAATGGTAAGATGTTCAAAAATACTAAGATTTTTGTTTTCAAATGACAAAAATTGTGTTTAAGCTACGATGTGTAATTAATGGCTGTTTTGTTTCAGGTTCTTATTCACCTCAACCTGCATTCAATCATGTGAACAAACAAATTGGACCAATTTTAGAAACAGCCATGCAGAGAGCTCCTGTGCTGTACATACAAACGAAAAATGTTAAAAATGCAATTGAAAGATACAGGGGAATACTGAGTGCAGTTGAATCCACAGCAACGCAAAGTTTAAGATTGACACTGACACGACAACTTGCAGAAATTATCTTGCGAGGTGTGCGGGGAACTTCTTGGACTCCACCGGACATAAATGCATGTAATGGTCTTAAAATGTCATTTGAAAATTGATATTCATCGTCATCATTTTGAAATATTGAAAATTGTTGAATTGAATTTTTTTTTTTACTTTTTATTTTTAGCTTCGACAAATACTGGATTAAGAAAAATCACCCACCAGAATTTGAACTCATCCGAGTCCCCATGGAAACCGAAAAAGTATACAGGACCAAATTTGTTTATCCCAAACAACGAGAACGAGGAAATAATTCTGCTGCTGCTCATCAGTGAAGCGATGGCAGTCAGAGATGCGGTACTAAGTCAGTCTCAGGAGTTCAAAGAAGCGAGAATAAGAGCCTTTGAAAACGCAACAGCAGTCTATGATCTTTTGTCGGTTGTTGTTGTAAGATGGAACCAGATCGATCTATTACACGAGGTGAATTTCAGTTTGTATTTCAATTATTAAAAATTGAGTGTCTAAAAAAGTGTAATGACAATTTTATATTCCAGTCTTTCGAGAGGGCAATGAAATTTTCTCACTGCGAAAGTCACGCCTGGATCCAGTATGCCTTATGTCTGATAAATATGGGTAGATATGTCCATGCCTATACTGTTCTTCAAGTTGTGATTAAATTGGCGCCACAAAAAGTCATGCCTTATCTTCTGGCTGCGAGACTCTGTTATGAACAACTGAACATGGTAATTGCGACTTCAAAATACGATTGCAAAAGTTATAAAACAAACTACCTCAGAATTAATTTTATTGTTCGTTCAGATTCAAGAGGGGATTGAATGGAGCAAAAAAGCATTGAGCAGGGAAAACGCTAATCCTCAAGGGTTACAGTCTCGTTGCCAGTTGTACATTGGCATTGGTTACAGTATGTTTTCTGTCAACAACCACAAAAGGGATAACACTGCTCTCGATTGGTTCCACAAGTATATCTTATTTACAGTGATTCTATAAATCTAATGAAATTGAAACAAAATCTTGTATTCATGCAAATCCTCTTTGTTTAGAGCTCAACAAAACGATCCAAACGACCACCTAGCCGAATACTATTTAGCTCACGAATACGCCTCAAAACGTCAAATAAACGAGGCTTTAATCCACGTAAAAACAGCTCTCAGTTTGAGGTACCATCACATCCCATCGTTGCAACTCTTTGCCCTGATACTTACAGCCCAAAAAAAGTACACTGAAGCGCTTGACGTCATAAACAGTGTTTTACTCGAGTACCCTGATAGCTTGAACTTTTTGTACATAAAAGCGCATTTAGAATTACATACCATTGGTGGCGAGGAGGCTTTGACCACTCTGAAAAACATGCTCCACATTTGGAAGGTTCATTACGAATGTCAAACCCTCGGCGATGACGAACAACAGAGCGAAAAACGAAGCGAGACCCGCAGTGTTTTTCAGCTGTACACTTCGGAGATGTCGGACAAAGACTCGAGTAATTTTCATTTTAAAATTTCTATTTTATTCAACAAAATATATATGATTGGTCATAAATAATGCTAATCGCTTGATATTTCATTTTCAGATTCCCTTCGAGCTCAGTCACTTGCCGCGTCTCGTGTTGAACAAACTTTATCAGAAGTGGCGTCTTCGTTCAATTCATTCATACCCAAACCAGGCCCTCAGAAAGCCTGGCTGCTGCAATCACAAGTGTGGCTCCTACTCGCCGAGGTTTATTTAATTTTCGATAACTATACAGACGCCACTTCCTCATTGCACGAAGCTTCTTCTATTTTTCCACTGAGTCATCATGTTATGTATACCGTGAGTATGATTAGCATCTTTTTTTTTCTTGTGCGAAAATGAATTTCATCTCTTATTTTGTTCGTTAATTATTTATAATTAACATTTTGTCAATTTTTTCAGCGTGGATTACTGCATGAGTACAAGATGGAATATACCGAAGCAAAACAGTGCTACCAGAATGCAATTTCTATAAACCCTTCTCATATTAAAAGTTTACAACATCTGGTAAATGAATTAATAATTAAAAAAATTAAACTAAAAGAATGATATAATGTTTTGTAAACAAATTGGTAAACCTGATTTTTGTTTTAGGGTTTGGTTTACCATTATCTAGGCAGCCAGAGGTTAGCTGAAAAGACCCTCCGGGATGCAGAGAAACTCGATCCATATTCCCATCAAACATGGTAAAAGTTGATAATGATGAATAATGGAAATAATATATCGGTGAACAGAAGTTTTAATGAATTGATGAATAATGTTTGTATTGAATTTCAGGTATAATCTAGGCGAAGTTTTGGAATCGTTGGGAGAGGTTGAAACTGCGAGCGAATACATCTCGAAAGCATTAGATGTTGAACTGACGAACCCAATTTTACCTGTCCTATCAATTCCTGTGACTTTTGAATGAATTTTTTGATTCGCTGTACGAAAATTCTGTTACTGCGATATTAAAGAGTAAAGCGATATTGTTGTCCTGTGAAATTAGAGTCAATAAAATTGTTCCTTAAAAAGAAAAAACTTTTAATTATAAATTAAATCCGATTACGAAATTGTATATTTATTAAAACATTGACATTTATTTTTCTACTATTGATGGTCAGGGTATTCCCTGTGGTAAGTTAGCGCCATCTTGATTGATGCAGCGTAACTGCTTTTCCGAAGGTTGGTACAGTAGAAAAGAATCCTTCCATAAATGTTTAGAAAAGCGAACAACAAGACAGTGGATATGTTCAAATGAATTCAATTAATGGAAAAATACATAAGACAAAACGGCCAATTGTAAATTAAACATAACAAAATAGAAACGCCATTCTGATATTATGGCGTCAACTTATATAAAGGATGATCAAGGTTTGCATATCTCCATGAAATGTCTCTATTTATTCGCATCTCTAAATATAACCTACAATGCGACGAAAATCAATAGCAATCTTTTTATTTGTTATTTCTCAAGGCACAAACAGCCACCGTTCAATATTTCTTTTTTATAGTTGACAAAATTATTTTACAGTGAAAATATATTAAAAAAAAAAAGAAAACGAAGTTGAAAATAATTTGTGTTAATTTTCAGTTAATTTTGAATGATTTTAAATTTTACTTTTTCGTGATTAGGAGGGACATTTATACCTGCCAGTCAGAGGCCAGATGGAACTTGGAGAAAACCTCGACGAGTTAAAGACGGCTATATTCCACAAGAAGAAGTTCCACTGTAAGAGATATTTCCAAATATTTGTAAAACAGTAATGATCAATTTTAGTCATTCAAAATAGCCAAACTGTTATATTATGTTGATTTTCTCTGTTCATGTAGGTATGAAAGCAAAGGAAAACAATTCACGAAAAACAAGCCAACATGTCCAGTTGGTTTGACGCCCGAATTTTATGCTTCGGAGAAAGCTAAACGAGAAGCTCAAACAGCTAAGAATAATACAATCCCTGGATCGGCGATGCAAATTGTAACTAAAAAGAAGAAGAGGAAAAATAAGAGTAAAGCTGCCGAGAACGCGACTGAGGGTTTGAGCAAACTCAGCTTGACCAGTGAACAGCAGAACTCTAACAAACAAAGTACTGACAAAAGTTCGAAACAAAAGGAAACGAAAAAAACTGATACGAATACTGTTAAGCAGACTGAAAATGCGACTGAGACTCAACTGGACCCCGTGAAACGATTGAGCCGTCTGAAAAAGAAAATCCGCGAGATAGAGACCCTTGCGCAAAAGATAAAAAGCGGAGAGATCAAAAATCCTGACAAAGAGATGCTTGACAAAGTGTCGAAAAAAACGCAAATCGAGAAGGAGATTAAGCAGCTAGAATCATGTCAATAGTTTGAAATTTTTATTCAGGTGGGACTTGCGAGGGGAGAACTTTCAAGACTCAATTCAGTGATGGAATAATGAATAAAAATGATACGATTCAATTTAAAATTATTCTGTTTTTCAATTGAGTAGTTGAACGAAGTTCAAATATGTGAATTGGTGTATTTTTATTCATTAATTTCTGTTCCATCATGAATGTTTCAGCTGCATTCCGTGAATTGTACCAAATCAATTTGCAAGTCCTATCTTAACATATTTTACAGTCTACAACTGCTGTGCATTTTGATAATAAATAAGTTTTAGAAACACCGTCCTTGTTCGAACACTGTTCTTTTTCCAGTTACTAAAATAAAAATAAAGTTAAACAATAAAACAACTACAGAAAAGGTTTCTTTTTAAATTTGATCTATTGAAATTAATTTTTTTTATGATAATCATCTTCTAATTCTACAACAAACATTTGTAAATAATTGTCAAACATAATTGCAAAACCATTTTCTTTCTTTCGCAATTTGTTTCTTGTTTAATTTAAAAGAGAAGTTTTTTGTCGGTTACTTCAAATTTGTGTCAATGAGGGCTTACAGTGTACACCTAAAATGAGTCTTAAAACTCAAAGCCTTTCTCGCAAAATTCTCTTACCAAAGTGTCACAATTTTGTCATCATTTAAAAACTTAGACTCGTACTAAAATACGAAACAAAATGAAAGTTGTTTCTAAAAGAAAATGTTAAATAACTAAAGTCCACACTAATGTATGTTTTGACTATAACACGGGTGAATATTTTTATACACTTCAGGATTTCGGTTAACTGCACATAGTCTAATTTGCGTTAATCGATAACCAACGTGGTATCGATAATAATGATTATTTCATGCTAATATCAGGGTCACTTGTCACAAGTTTTCATTATTAAATATAAATAACGGTCTCAATAATTTTCGTGTTAACTATAAAAATAAACGCCTTGCAATGGATATTTTTATGAATAAAAGTTTGTTTAATAAATCAAAATACTTTTTTCTAAAACTTTTACAAATCACAAATTTATCTTTAAAAAGGCATAATACAATAATACAAATAATTTAATGCAAAATTAGAACAAATAAATATCAATAATTTATAAAAAAAATGTAATGATTTTTATTGATCAAATAAAGAAATGAAACTTCTATTTTTATTTCTGTTTTTTAGTTGTTAGTAAGAACCCATCTAAAAGCTGAACATAAAAATAAAAGAAAAATTTAGCAATCACGTTAAAACCGTCTTTGATCCATATCTCAGGGCTGAGGAAAAAAATTGTCCACCCTCCTACTTAAACTTAGAAACATATTTCCAACCCTGTATTGGGAAATTGTTGTTAGAGAAAAGAAGAAACATGATTTTTTTCCTAAAATTTCAAGATTTTAAGCATTTTTTATCTGTATAGCTTCTGACAGAAGTTGTTGTGGTAATTCGGTTGGTTTTGATAAAAATGAGTACGTTACTGTTATCATCTCACCCTTCCAGATTTCTCAGCGCCTATACTGTGTTTACTAAATGGACGGGCAAGTATGATGATGACAAATACGCAGTCGCGTCGAGTCACATATTGCATAGAGTCAGACTACGTTGTTAGATAGTTTCTTTTCGAGCTCCTGTCAAAGCTTGTGTGTCCCACCGAAAACACATGCAGAATCAAAATCTAAATTGCGTCTAGCCAAAATTGATGGAATTTATCATGGAAATTGAAAAGTTCGCCTGCTCCCCTTGCTACTGAAGCTGTCTCTACTATTCAATTGTACGTTTCTAAAAAATCTAATTATTAAAAAAAAAAAAAAAAACGACACGAAAACACTGTCATCTTGCATGCTTTAAATCTTACAAACGTTATCGGTAATATTGTAAATAAAACAAATTCGCTGGCAATTATGGTAACTGTTTCATTTTTAATTGATTTCTTGCTCCCGTCCATCTTATCAAATTGTTTTCTAATTAAAAACATCCAAATGTTTATTTCAAATCTCTGCCATTTATTCTCAACAAATAAATTCAATGCAATTGTGGAATGACTTTTGTATTAATTTTATTGTAGGTCAAAAATTGATTTTATTTCAATGATTCCCCGTAACTTAGTTTTTATCATTCAATATTCTATACCAAATTAAATTTGACACGAAATGTTCCAATAATTGTCTCATTCTTAAAATACGGTTATTGATTGTAGGGTCTTTTATCCAAAGCTAAACTATGTTAATATATAGCTTCTAACTATTTATTCATGACTATTTCTTCGAGATAAAAAAAAGCATTAATGATAACTTTGTTTTGCGATTATCGCTAAATCATGATTGACAAAATAATTAAAAAATATATCTCAAGTAATTGATGGTTTTAAATGCTAAGCTTGCAGTTTTAGATTTGAACAAAATGATGTATAAGAGATAATATGCGGAAATGGTAACCATGAGTACCGAAAAGTCTGTCTGCCGAAGACGAAAACCGGCAGAGAGGAATGGCGTAGAGGAAAGCTCAGGACAAACTGAATCAAGTAGAACGGAGACTATTGTTAAACCGGATAGTACTCGACAAGAAATGCCGGCGTATGCATCCGCTAATATCATTGTGGCGAGCGCTGAAGACTCGCCAAATTGTATCGTCTACAAAAAGGTACAACGATACAATACAATAATTATGCCAATAAACGTTTGTGCATTGTTTTCTTTTCTTTCAGATGGAGTCAATTGTAAATAAAATGTTAGAAGAATCGAGTGGTCTTCCTGTAAAAACAGTTAAAAGTTTCATGTCCAAAATTCCGTCAGTCTTTACTGGTAGGTGACTTTATTTTGCAAATAAAATGAAATTAAAATTTTAAGCTATTGAATTTGTATCATTAGATGATATGTTTTTCTTTTAGGAACTGATCTCATTGCATGGATGATGAAAAATATGGACATAGATGAACAAGGTAATAATTTTCATTATCAAGATTACAGAAATAAAAGTTGTTTTAAATCAAATTTGGATAATTTGTGAATTTTCAGAGGCTCTTCATGTGGCACATCTGATGGCAGCTCATGGATACTTTTTCCCAGTTGACGACCATTTGTTAACTGTGAAAAATGACAACACTTTTTATAGATTCCAATCGCCGTACTTCTGGCCGTCAAATACTTGGGAACCCGAAAATACAGATTACGGTAAGTTACGAGAATTGTTCATTTTCAATAAACAAATCAGCTTGAAAAATAAGATATAACAAAGTAATAGTAACATTTTAATCATTTTAAAGCGGTGTATCTGTGCAAGAGAACGATGCAAAACAAAACCCGAGCGGAGCTGGCTGATTACGAATCTGAAAATTTAGCAAGACTGCAAAAGATGTTTTCAAGAAAATGGGAATTTATTTTTATGCAAGCCGAGGCGCAGAATAAGGTTGACAAGAAGCGCGACAAGTTGGAGAGAAAAATTCTCGATAGCCAGGAGAGAGCTTTTTGGGATGTGCATCGACCCATGGTATTATGCCTTCAATTTTCACCTCTTGCAGAAAAAAAACTCAAGTATGAATGTTAAAATTTCAATTCCCATTTTATTCGTTTTTTTTTTTAATTTTAGCCAGGTTGTGTCAACACCACCGAGATGGATATAAAAAAGGCTTGCCGTAATCATAAACCAATTACAAAAGCCAGCAAGCATTTGCACTTGGGTGTTGCTGGGGGAAGAATTTCCCCACCCCATTCCAACTCGGACGTCAAACAGACTAAGGAAATTTTACAGAAAGAAATTGACGTTTTGAAACAGAAAATTGGAAGGCGTAATATCAAAGTTTCTAAAGTCGCTGAAGCGTAAGATTAAAAATAAACATAGTAATAAAGTCATAATTTGTTCAATTAATTAATTCATACAGCAAAAGTAATTTAAATGAAATACAAATTTATTCGAATCTATTTTTTTACTTTTATTAAACAAGTATTTCTATTATCAATTTCAGGTTGATAGGATATTTTGAACAGTACGTTGAATATGATCCATTCTTCACGCCTCCCGAGTTGAGTAATCCGTGGGTGGCTGACAATTTAGAATTATGGGAGCAAGACAAGTTTACGTAGGTTCAGATTGTCCTATGAAAAACACATTTTTATTTAAAAAAATCATTTGAAATTAACTATGATGTATCATTTTTATATTTTTACAGGAAAGATATTTCTACTCGAAGAGTAAAAAGATGGGCTTTCAGTCTTTGGGAATTGTTGCAAGATCCAATTGGACGAGAGCAGTTCATTCGTTTTTTAGATAAAGAATTTAGTGGTGAAAATTTAAAGTAGGTATTTGATTTTTGAAAAAGAAAATCATAATTGTACCTTATTAAATTTTGAGCATTCGATTAAAGTATTATCATCGTTTTTTTTTTTTTTTTTTAGATTTTGGGAAGCTGTGCAAGAATTGAAAACCTACTCCCAAAAGGACGTGGAAGAAAAAGTAAAAGAAATTTGGAACGAGTATCTAGGTCCAGATGCAAGCTGTCCTATAAACGTTGATTCTCGTTCTTTTGAAGCAACGAAAATGAATTTAGAGAAACCGGATCGATGGAGTTTCGATATCGCTGCTGTTAGTACAATGTTCATTTTAATTAATCAGACTAAGTTTAATCTAAAAAATGCATTTTTTTAATGAATGAAAAATTTTAGGCCCATGTTTATCACTTGATGAAAAGTGATTCTTATTCGAGATTCCTCCGGTCAGAAATGTATAAGGAAATTCTTAATGGATCAAAGAAAAAGGTAAAGTTTTAGTTTTTTCTTTAATTCGTCTAGAAAAAATGGTTTTTCAATGATCTAAAAATATTTTTTTACAGACTTCAGTAAAAGGGATCCGGTCAATAGTCTCGTTTACAGCTCGCAAAGACCCAATAGGATCATAATATAGTTTAGAATATCAAAAATAGAGAAATACAAACACTCACTTTACGTAAAAAAAGTTAATGAATCTTCTCAAAAAAGGAAAAGAAAGAATATACAATTAATGAACAGAAGTTGGAGAATTGATCTGCAAACGGGTGATAGAAAATTTATATTTTAATGATTATTTCAAGAAAAAAAAATTTTAAAAAACAGGAAAATGTTAACTGCCAGACAATATTCGCTGAAAAAAAGGTTCGATTTTGTATGTGCAATTTTAGATTACGAATAAGTAACAGAATCCAAAAAAGTTAAATTTAAATCATAAGTTAAAATAAAACTCAATTTTGCCATTGTCTTTCTGCTGTATGAGAGATTGACAACAAAATGTGTTTAGTTTCTTGAGGAATTGTAATGCCGTACCTTCAATTTTTCGTGACAATCAAATTGAATATGAATTTGCTCTAAATTTGTATATATTTTTTGCAAATGTTTTTTTTTTTGCATATTTCATTTGTTCAGAAAAAGAAGAGATATTATAATAAGCGATTGTTGGAGATAGATATTATAAAAATTGTGCAACAACAAACATTTTTTTCAGATAAGACAAGAAAATGCATCTATAATAAAATTAAAACATCGTTCAAAAACGTTTTAAGCGATCACAATTAAATTATTAGAAATACGCATTTCTACCTAGATTAGTTAATTGTCAGATCAAAAAGTAGCGCAAATGTCAAATTCAAATTCCTAATCAAATTTCATATCACCAAACTATATGATTATGTATTTAGAGATGAGAAACAACATTTTTTTCGATCAAAATGTATTGTTTTCAATTTTTCAATTTTTCTTTTAATTTTTGGATTAAAAAAACGCACATAAATATAAAAATAAATTCACTGTGATTCAATTTAGACCATTTAGTTGAAAATTTCATTGAGAAATTTTCAACGTGGGATGTGACATTTTTTGACTGAGATAGTATTTAATGTAATATTAAGAGATTGTCAGATTTCGTCCGAAAAAAAAATAATTTTTCAAATTAAGTATTGCATTTTAAGTTAATACGAGATGAGAATCAAATGCGACCTGATATCAAATCAAAACGACAAAACATTCACAATATGGGATTGTTATAAAATATGAGATTACCAGAGTTACCGAATCAAATATGATATTAATGAGATGTAAAAAAAATATATAAAAAGCTATTTTTTAATATCATAGAAAATCAATAAGTTAATTATACATCTTGTTATATAGATTAATCTTTGTTAAAAATGTTTTTTTAATGTAAAAATAATTTACACTTTGAAGTATGAAGTAATTTATGTGTCATAATCGCGCACTCCATAGATATTATTTATTGATTATAATATACAATCGAGAAGTGTATATATTCCTTAGCAATGTCTACTGTGAAATAAACAAGATTATTTCTTGCTGTTTGGAATGTGTACTAAAAATAAATAAAAAGTTTTATTGAAGAAAAATTGAAACAAATTATTCAATATCTTCATCTCTCCTTTGCACGTGAAAAAATAACATTTTAGGGTGAAATCAATATGTTTGTACCATAGTGGAAAAAGCCACTTTTCATTCTTGATACAAATCATATTAAAAAGTACACAAATGATATTTACTTTATCATTTTTATTAACCTCCATTGAAACCCTCAATAGGAAAATATACACAAGGCCTTTCCGTATGTATATTTTTTACACATGAAACGAATATTAAAACGAAACAAACATGTTTTGCATTTATACATTTTATATGAACGATGTAAAAAATTCTCTAAACGTCATGAATAAGATTGTAAGATCAGTCAAAAATTGTTAGCTTTAAAGTTTCTATAACCAGTTGAGCAACAAATTTTTGGATCAAACAACCTCAACTGCCGATCGATCGCAACTGTTTCTTTTTACTCAAAATTTACAATTCTAATATAAAATGATTTCCACACTTTAACTGGCAGTATAAACCACATCTTGTCAAATTGAGATGATTGTTCAGATCCATGTTGAACTTGTAAAAACTATCTCAGATAATTACAGACGTTGATATTTTTTTCATACAAAAATATCAAAAGCAGTTAGGAATTGAAATTCAGTTTCAATGTTGGAAGTTTAAATTAACCGTGCGACACTAGCGGTCACTGCGCGAACGATTGAAAATGGCGGCTATGGAGGTACAAAAGAGTCAACATTTTTTTGTGCGACTACTGAATTATTGATAAGCAATCAAAAAATAAATTTAGAAAGTATAACAAGCTACATTACAACGTCATTTGGATCTTAAACCATATTTTTGTTATATAAACGTTACCTTTAAAGCTGTCATATTTAATAGATTAACTAACACCACTCAACTCGCGGTGTTAATTTTATTTACCAATCAGAAATGGTTTTCAAAGTTTATTATGGATCCGCAATCACCTTAATACAACATGCAAAAATATAAAACTTCATTCATTTTTATCCATTTTTACAGGAAGTCTTGATTGCTTTGCTAATCAAAACCATTCGAGAAATAAATACGTATTAGTGAATGTTCAATTAAAGTCGTATTGTAAATATTACAACCTCACTGAATATTAATATATCAATTGTTCCAAATTGTTTGCATTTTCTGACCAACTTTTTTAAAAATTTCTTTTTCGTTATGCAAATTTTTTCATTATGAAATTTCTTTTCGTTATAAAATTTCACATTAGTTAACATATTCACAAGACAAAACACAAAAATCTAAACTAGTCGCTTAAAGTACGTTTCAACATAGGACATATTAGTTTTTGTTCACGACTGATGAAAATGCACACGCAAAGAAATGAAGCTAAACTTTTTTTTTTTATACAAATACTGTCATCTTTTAACTCCTTAGCACCCGAAACTATATTACATCTTCCTAAACTATCTTAAAAATAAATCCCCTGTTTTGAATGTTTATGAATAATAGTATCACGTGAAAATTTGTACAAAAAAAACATCACGTTGAGGGAAAAAAAAATTCTGCCAAACGATTGAAAAAACGTAAAAAACTATTGAACAGATAAATGCGACGCGATCAATGCGAAGACGTAACGGATTAATTTGTAATTATAATTACAGTTACAAGTTTTCTGCACTCAAATCTTTTACCATCTTGTCCATTTTAATCACGTATAGAATTGGTAAAATGTTTCAGTGTCGGAAACGTTTGTATAATTCATAATTCAATTTCCATTTTAAAAAATGATGCAGACATTCACTCTATACTATCGTATGAAGTCGTAGGCCGTTGGCAGGATTCGTTTGCCAGTAGAGGTCTAGTAGTGTTGACATCATCGAAATCAGCATTCTCGTTAACATTACAATCTCTCTGTTCATTTGGTTGCACATTTTTGACGTGACTTCGGCGAACAGACATCACGCCTGGAAAATTTTAATTATTAATTTAAATAATAATTCAAACTAATGTCATTAAACTGCTACGATTCACGTGAAACACAAAAAGCATTTGCGAATTTGACGGCAAACATTTATCTGCTTAATTATCTTTTTAGGTAAATTTTCAATATAAGTTCACTTTCAATTGTAATTTTTTAGGATTTTTTTTTTTGGTTAAATTGTCAATTACTTCCAAAATATATTCAAAACATGCAAAACATGCAATTTTTAATACTTTTTTTAGTATTGTTAACAGATTATTGTTTTAGGTTTGGAGCATGTTAAATTGAAAACCACAAGCTCATGTTAGAAAATTGTTGGATTAAACAAATCAAATTTTAATGTTATGTCGTGCACGTAAATTAGATAATGTGAAAGACTTAGAATAATTAGATGATTGACTTGAAAAAAAAAAATGTGAATACGTGTCTTCATCAGTAGATTTTCTTTTATTTCAATTTTCACACAAATTCCTTATTGATTAATAAATAGTATCAGTTGAATATTATTTAACAATTTTTAATTCGGATTCAAAAAAAATTTTTAATAAAAAAAACAATTTTAATTTTCTAAATGTTTTAATTAATTATATCACAAAGAATAAGATTTCATATTCAATGCTATTTATTTCCTTGTGTCAATTACAGGACTCAAGAAATTAAATTCATATCATCAATGTGAAATTTTTCATGTTGTTTTTAATTTCAAATCATCAGTTCAAGAACAGAAGTAAATAATCTCATAAATATGTAACATGGCGCGATAGAACTTTTGGGTAACATGTGAATAAAAAAAATGTCCTTATTTATCAAGTTATTTACCAAGTGACAATAAAGCTTAAACTGAAGCAAAAAACATTTCGCACTCCAATTCAAAGTCTTGTGGAGTATAAAATTTTGCTTACGCGTTTACTTAACGAAGTCTCTTGCACATCGTCCAGGTTTCCTTGTAAGGCTCTTTTGTGATTGGCCAGCTTCTCGCGATTCATAGGTGAGCCTAAAATCATCATTCCGTTTTCTTCAAAATTTTTCACACACATTCAATTCAAAATTCGTCCAACACGACCACGCGAGTTCATGATTCAATTATTTGATACATTTGTTAAATCTACGCAAAGTACAAAAAAAATAATAAATAATAATAAAAAAAGCAATGTACCTACCATCACCTTAAATGGGCCAATTGATTATATTTCAAAAATTCTAATGATGAAGACATATATTCTTCTAAATGAAACTGATGATTTCAAGCTGATATAATTTTAAATTAACTCACCTATGTAACTGAGTAAAACAGGTAAAAATATCAGTCCATGAGCCGCTCCAAACAATACTATACCTAAATACATTTTAAAATAGAATACCTAGAAAGAAAAAAGAAGAGCAAGGATTAATAATCATAATAAAAAACATGAGATATCATTGTACTGAAATTCTTACTTGGAATATTTGGCTTTTGGCAAAGCCAAGAACAATAATCCCACCGAACTTTGTCAGTGTGATACCACTGAATATAGAGCTACCCATATTCGTTAAAGCATCAGCTGACCTTTCAATTCGCGTTTCTTTGACAGAAACAGAGAAAGAATGCACCAAATGGCTGCAAAACTCAACAGCTATACCGACAGCCTAAAACAAATAATAAAATATAACTCAGAGACTATTATTTCATTCAAACAAAAAAAAAAAAAGAAATCATTCTAAAAGATTAATAATTAACTTTGAATGATTTGAAATTGCTGGCAACTCACCATGACAAGATTTACAAGTGATATAGCATTAAGAGTGATATGCCACCAATACATGAGTCCTCCAATATTGACAATTATCATGGTAATTGTGATAATAACAACGATCGAACAGAAGAAGTCCATTCCCATTAATAAAAACGTGACAACAAAAATGGCAAAAAGTGAGATTGCCAAACTCTTAAGAGTGTCTGGCCACATTGTCAAATACTGTTCGTAGAAAACGTAGAAAATGCTGTAAGGGAATACTTCGACATTAGGTTGTTCGCCCCATTTCTCCAATTGGCTGTTCAACATGACTGTCATATTGTCGGACAACTTTCGTGCATTTCTAAGGGCTTCATAGTAATCTGCTGACGTTTTCAAAATCGAGTGGTACGACATAAAATAGGACGCTTGTACTTGAGTCTCACTCGAATTGGGCTTCAGAACATATTCCACTGCATGAGAATATGCTGCATGACCGCCTTTTGGACAATTAGGTGACGGATTGTCCTTCAAGAAGAACGGTAGGTATTTATTAAATTCGGCTGACACGTCAGGTCGACGCGTCGAATTGCTCAAGTGCATGTTACATGACTCGCAATCTGAATCGTCTGAAAAAAGTCATTTCAATTACTGTAGAATCAATTAAATTTATAGACAGAGTTCTATGATGTAACTATAAGTTAAAATTACATGGATCAGAGCTGGGACAAAAGTCGCCCGTGGTTTTATTTTTTTTACAACAGATTGACCAGTCAAAAAAGTCATCTATCCATGACGATGACGGTTTTGCAATGTAAGTCCTGAAAAAAAGAAACAAGCAAAATTTAAAAAAACAATAAGGTTGCATGATAATAGACTCAACAAGCGTATCGTATAAAAAACTAGACCATTGAAAAATTACCTATTCGTTTCCGCAGCTATAAAAATTTGAGTTGTTATCGAGTCAGAATGACAACTTGAACCGCTGCAAATCAAGTTCTGATGACGAAAGTCAGAATAATTGAAGTCACCTTTGACGACAAAGTACATCGGAGGTCCGATCGACAGATAGAGATTCATGAACTGCAATGCAAAAGTTGTGATGAATACATAAAACATTCAAGAAGCCTTCGAATGAAATCGGAATCGGAATAATGTAAATTCAACAGATAAAATTACCTTAAAGTATTTGTATACAAAACTATCATCTGGCATAGACAGTTCTTGATCTAAACCAACTTCAATATGAGGCACGACCGCTATGCTTGAGCACAACCAGCCAAAGAATATTATCACGACGACAGGGCGAACCCACTTGTGTAACAACAAAGGTACATAAGCGTCTTTGAAAATCGTGTACAAAACTCCATCGACTGAGTCGTCATTGTCGCTTTTCTTGGACCCTCGGATGCAACAACAAAAGTCAAATCGGTTACCCTAAAAAAATTAATAATTTCATAATCATCATAATAATAATAGAAATAATAGCACGTAATATAGAATTAGAAACAAATGACTCGTACATTCTGGCGCATGGTATCTAAAGTTAACAGGCTGACGAAGCATGTGATTTGTAGAATGAAATCTATCAGAAGTGCCATACCCGCATAGAGCGCGAAAGCTTTCACAGCAGGCATATCCGATAAGCCACCTAAAATAAATTGATATAAATTAATTTTTTCATATAGTAATTTAGGGAGACTTGATGAATCTTTATTCAATTAGTAAGCTGATTTATTGTACCTAAAAAGAAGCAACAGCTCTCAGAAACCGACGTAAGCAGCATGCTGGGACCAACTTGGCCAAGGATTCGACCAATGTGTTCAGGAACCGACTCATTAGGTCGTCTGCTCTCACGCTGGTGTGTTTGAACCAAAATAAATATGTTGTCTACACCAACAGCTAATACCAAGAAGGGAATAACTTCGATTATAATTAATGTGGCAGGAACTCCGATGTATCCAAAGAGACCTATGGAACACATCACAGATGTCAGCACAATTAAGACTCCGCCTAAACCAAGGGTGATTTTTGAATCAATCTGAAATGCAAAATCAGGTTAAGGTTACTAATAACAGAAATTGTCATAGTAGAAAATAAAAAAAGGAAATTGATAATTTAAACATACAAGGAATCTGCTTAAAGACTTGAATTGGCCCAGAGACACAGCAATATAGGCAAACATGATGATGTAAGATACGAGAATAGTTTTAACGTCTGACTGCGATTCTCGGTTCAATTCATCTTCAATGGATCTTTCAGATGTAAATGAAATGTCCATGTAATCCGGTTTTTTCGTTGCTGTCCAATTTTTCATGAAATTTATGTAACTGAAACGGTCAAATTGAGAATTGCATAAGTAAATAATCTATTCACAAGTTTCGAGTTACCATAAATGAATAGAGGTAGAATTAAAATTTTACCTTTCCTCCCACTCCATTGCTGGTATCAATTCAGATTTATTATGATGATTATTTACAATGAAAGTTATGATAATGGCGGTTGCTTTTGTATAATCAGCATCGACTATCGATTGTTCTGGTTTTAGAAAACCTCCGACAGCTACTGCTGGCTCTATTGGACCGCCGTATATTCCAAAGCAATCAGGAAGCGAAGGATTCCTAAAATACAAAAGCGAATTCTTTTAATATAAGAAAATTTGCTCTATTTATAAATTACCATTTCTATGTTTCCAATAAAAACTATGAACTGAATAAAGTAAAATGAATTACATTGAACATTCGTAGAATGTATTAAGGTAATTAGTAGGATAACCCGCTTCTTCGCCTGATGCATTAAACTTATCAAGATTATCATTATAAAATCCAAAAAAACTTTGGATGACACATTTCGATGAGTCCGTCAATTTCTCGCCCTCAGCCGAAAGTGGAGCGAAACATACATCCGCAAGGGTGTAATTGTTCTTTGTAACGATATTTTGGATATCTCGTTGCAGCTGGATGGCATGTAGCAGTAACGATTTATTGAACACTGGGCCAAAGATTAAGTCTCCTTTTGCTGTTTTATGGACAATCTGTAAATAGAGTTATCATTGTATTATAATTTGTTGATAGAAAATTAATGCATAGTCGTATATTATTATTATAAAAAACAATTGGTCTTCAAAATCACCTCTGAAAGGCCCCGTGATGTTATAATAATCTGTTCAGTTCGATAGAAAGGTTCAAAATGGCTGTCAAAAAAGGACCTTTCAATTCTCGATCTAGAATTCGGCGAAGCCCACAATTCAACTGGATTGGTCGTCACAATGATGAACTTAATGCCAATACTACAGATGACTACAAACAAGGCACCAATTAAAAGAACAGTCCACGGGCGCGACGCACAAGCTGAAATGCAATAAAAAAGTCAGTAATGGGACAAACATGTTTAAAAAAGTTCAGTTGATATTTGTTTTTTGTTCAAATACCTGTTCCCCAACGACAAAAGACATCTTGCAAATAACGGTCGGTGTTAGCCCCAAGTCGTTCGATAAAAGTCGACTGTTGGTTCCTCAAAGATGGTACATCGTCAACTGAATCGATACCTGTTTTAATACTCAATTATGTATGTGTCTGTTCAAGTGATTGAACAAATATAGGTTGTACAAACAAATACACGATTGTTTTGTTACACAACACAATAATGATTTACGAAGGAGCTGGAAAGGATACACGAGAAAGCCATGCAACATTTTTTGAGCAGGAGGTACGTGCGAAAGGAAGCTTATTATTTTTAAGAATTGAGGTGTGAAAGCTACCAATAGTCGTGTATATAAAGTTAGACATACTGGAACGTTTAGACTGAAGTGGGCTATCTTCCTGGTCTGCAGCGAGAGCTATACGAGCACCATCTCCAGTATGATGTAGCCCGGAGGCTAGACGTCTACCCATTTGCCTTCCTACCTCCTCCCCTCGTGCAACTACATACGCGCAACCACCAACCATACATCAATTTCATTGAATTGCCATCAAATATCGTTCATAAAATGTCTCAGTTTTATTTTCTGAACTTGTGCAAATCAAAGCCACAAACCATATAAAAATAAAATGTATATCCTCCACCTTTTCTTAATGAATTCAATGTCTATTTACCTCACCCAAATTTAAAACGTTCAAATTACATTCATAGAAATTTATTAAAAAAATAATATAGAATTATAAAATTATGGATTAATTATTTAATTTTTGAATTTCAAAAACTTTTTCTCAAAAAAGAACAACCCTAGAATTATATTCATATAAAGACAATTGGAGAGATGTTAACAGATCCTTTGCATAATCAAAAGATTTCAGTAATGAGAGTTTCGAGGGAATTAAAAATGTTTCTTTTTTATGAAATGTCCCATTATACTTACCAATTTGTTTCCTCTTGTTGATGAATCCTAAAATAAGAAGAAACAGCAGAGTTCCAGATACAAAAACGATGAACATCATTGCTGCATAGCTATCGTAACCTAATATTTTGGACGGTACTGGTAACGGCTCAGGTGGCGAAGGTGCTGGACAGGTTGCTTTGCAATCTACACAGCTGCATGGAGCTGTGTCGGGCTGCAAAATCAAAAAATTGATTTTAAATTATTCAATCATCATTTTTTCCAGTTATTGTTAATTGACATGTTATACTGAAAATCTTATTTTCTTTTTATAAAAATGAATGAAAACAAACCAAAACAAACTTACGGTTAGTGAAACATTGCACGGCGTGATGTGAGGGTCATTTGGTGTATAATTACCAACTGTATGATTAGATGCTACATAATTCATTTGGAAAGGTGTAAACCCATTGGACGTAGACCCCATAAAATCGAACCAACGTTGGGGGGTGCAATAAACACTTTTCAATGACCCGCACATGAAGTCCAATGCATTCTGTCCCATACTTGGCATTAACACATTTACACATGAATCAAATGTGCCCTGCATATAATTCGGTGTCACGAATATATTGATCTCATCAATATAATGTTTCTCTGGCTCTGAAAATAAGACCAAAATTGATGATTAGTACAATTCGACAATTGTAAAATTCATATAAAAAAAGGATCCTTACGTTCAGGAACAGGAATGGCTTTCAAAACTTCAATGAAGTCAGATTGGCGAGGGCTACAATTGAGATCGCACAATATCTTTTTCAAATTGCTCACACAATTTGGACAACGACTAAGAAGCCCGTCTATACTCGAAAATCCATTTATCATTGACTCGGCCTGATGAGCGTTGCAACAAAATTTATTATTTTTGGCGAAATGAGGACAAGAATTCCATAAATTTTCTAGCACCACATTATTATCCATGGGTTTGGCTGTCCCATTGTATACTAAATTTTTTTCGAATATTAACCCTGGAATCTCCATCGAGTCATACCAAATACAGTGCCCTCCATTTGCGCTCACCTAAAAAATTCGTTAGATTAATTAATCATACAAACAAACATATAACTAAAAACTGAATAAAAAATAACCAAATCATTCGTATTAATTTTTTTTTCGTTTCACCGATCACGCAGATTTAATTTCAGGACTATATTAACAAGGGTTAATACAGGTTAAGTTGAATTTAATTGAACTTCATCTTGATGCTGAAATGCTTTAACCTGTGATACCGTCTGTCTCACATTTGATTGTTATCAAAAATTCATTGTTATCAAATTAGCCACAATGTATTTAATAGATCAATACAATCGTCATTTTTGCTAATGAGGTGAGAGTTAATCATGTCTCACGAATCTTGAAACAACATTTTTTTATAACAAATTATGTGATATTGATAATTTCAATGTAAAACAAAGAAATGGCGTGATAAGATTAATCAGCCTACGTTCGCATGATAACTGACTAATAGTGACTAATTCCAGCATTCTGATCTGGGTTCAAAATCTCCGGGTTTACATAATTGGTTTAATTATTATTCATAGCGACATTCAAAAAAAACGGGAATCGAATAATCCAAGAATTCTTCGTTATTCGTACAATATCTTTTCTAAGTTCTATCAATCTATAATTTTATTTTATTCCATCTTCATTTTAACGTTAAAATTATTTTCTAATAAAATAATGAAAAAAAAATCTAAGGCATTAAAAAAAAAAATACTTCTCATTAATAGAAAATCAATAATGAAATGTTTTCATTCCTTTCAAGATATTTTCTGAATACAAAATTCAATTGATAAAACTAAATGAACAAAATTTTTTTCAAAATGATAAAACGTCAATTTTTTGCAAGATTGTTTAAATAATCATAGTCTAGATATAAGGCAAACGTCCACTTCATGTAGCCGGTAGTTAAACAAACATATATGCCTGATATTTTCAACGAAAATTGTGCATTATGAGATTGCAAGATTCATTTCCATTCCGTCATTTTCATTTCGTTGCCAAAAAGTTAAAAAAAGCAAATCAACAAGATTTGTTACTAAAATTAAATTTGAATTTTGTATACTCCGAAGTTTGTTTGCCCACTTCATGTTCTGTTTTCTTACTTTTTTTTTTCACGTGACCTTGAACTATTATTTATCGATTAAAAAAGCAGTTTATTTATTATATTGGATAAGCTGTGTTGGTGACAATTGTATGTAGGGTTAAGTTTTAACAAAAGAGCGCATGCGCTGTAATAAAAAGAAACTCGCAATTGTAGATTTGTTTAAAATATACTTACATTTTGGCACAGTTGGATGCAAAACAATGCACAGCCGAGGAGGAAGATCCTTGAGCGCAACATCTTGATGTCAAAATTGTACAACGGTCATGCACAAGCTCATAGTCACAGGAGACTTTCACGACGATGATTCACACGGGCGTCGATGGCGTTCTGACGTAGCGTGATTGTTCACCGTGGTTGTTGTGATACGAACGCTTTGGAGAATTCTCGGTCTTGAAATCTCGCGACCCCGCACGAGTGACGCGCTCAACAGAACTGAACAAAAAACGAGACTCAACGCCCGCACATAGACTCGCGGGGAGTTTATGTAATTTTTCTGTCCGAGATATTAAGCTGCTGATATATACGCCGCCAATGGCTAACGATCGCCTTAAAAATGACGGTGGCGCCCTCAACGAGCTATTCAGAAGACGCGCTCGGGTTTCAGTCTCTGAATCATAAGATTTCTTTTTTTTTTTTTTTTTGCACACACACACAATCAAGACGAGATGAGATATTGCCTTGCATTTACAGTAGAAAAAAAAATTATTGATACAAATTCATATTAAGTTGATAATTACAATTTTTTGGTTTTTTCTTTAATATAATTATTTTTTATGGCAGTTGTGACTCTGGTTGTGAATTCATGTTTGATAAAATGTAATTGAAAAAAATTGCTGAGGAATGTAAAAAAATTGCTGTTCCATCAAATAAGAGAGGAAATACCTGAGAAATATGTTCTTATTGACAGAATTATTTTTGTGCATGTAGAGAGACAATTGAAATTGTCAATTATTATTTTTTGTATAAAATGATTATTCGTTGGTTATTATATTTCGTATGGTGATATGAAATATGATACGAATCAACCAGATCGATGAACCAACGAAGTAAAGGATACAAAAAAAAGTAATATCATAATTGGAATAGTGGATAAATTTGTATTTATAAATAAACATTTACGTAAACAAACGAGTTTATTTTCGTACGGAAAATACCCAAGTACTTGTTCACTGCTAAATTGTGTGTAGAAAAAAAAAAAGCAGGATGCAAGATGAAATTTGGTACAAAGAAATGATTTGATATAATAAATAGAAAACAAAACAAAAACGCACCGATCAACAAAGGATCATTGTATTTTGATAATTGGCGATTTAATTAGGAGCAATGCAAATAGTTGGCAACAGTGTTTAAATGTCCCCGCGTGCGTTTAAATACCTTCAAGAGTATGAACCGAGTAGGAATATACATTGCGCAATTCTCTGAGTTTAATCTGACGTCAGTGAAAGGCCGACTCTTTTGCAGCGAAGAAGAACTTTAATTCGAGGTTAAACATTAATATTTGAGATAAATCAAACTGATCATCACCATCTATAATTGTTGAAAAATAAAATAATATGTCCAATTGGAAGAATAAAAACAAAAAAAATTTGTTTTTCATTTTTCATTTTGCGACGTTCGTTTTGAATTGAAACTTGTAATTGTAATTATTTTGCAGGATTCGGGAAAGTTGCAGCTTAAACGTGAGATTTGAAAAGTTGAGAGAGGGATAAAGTTTTTTGTTATAAAAATGAGCGTGTATCGGGTCTCATGAGCGCGATGTTTTGCATCGAGTTTGCTTGCGAAGAAGAAAGAAAACAGTTGTATAGTGGGAGAAGTCGAGTGCGAGTGAGAGGCGCGGACTAAACGAGCGAGAGGAGAGGAAAAAGAATCATCAGAGCTTTATCTTTATTATGTGTTGCTGAGTGAATTGTCAAGTGAAATCAGAAATGGCTGCCAATGAACACCAGCGAACAGTAAGTCTCGATGCAATTGCACCATTTTCTCGTCGCCGTCGTGCCACGCGAAACAGATTGGAACGTTTGACAGTCTGACGTTTGTTATTGCAAGCGAAACCAGCCTTCGGTTCGCCGTTCTAAACTCGCGAGACCAAAACGACAACCTTGCTCTTCTCTCGCTTTTAAAACAGCCATTTAGATTGTTGACAGTTTGTTCGTTTTAAAACAGTCGGTCGCTTTTGTCAAGCCCATTTCACCTTCGCGACAATTATATTAATTAGATTACAAGTTCTCATCAACTTTGTTGTCCCGCAAACTTTTGACTGATAAAAAGTTTTCTGCGCATTTGACATTTCATTTACCAACTGTCAAATTTTCAATACGAAAAAACTGCTTAGTCATTTGATTACTACTTTTTTGTCGATGTCAAATAATTTGTTGAAACTTTTGTGTAGACAAAAATTGTTTTGTTTTAATTTTCTTTCAATTATGGGATCAAATTTTTTTTATTGATTTTAGGACCAACAAGATGTTTGCGAACCGGCACATCATGCTAGGAGACCAATGAATGCATTTCTTATCTTTTGTAAGCGACATCGTAGTTCCGTACGGTCCGGTTTTCCACACTTGGAAAACAGAGCTGTAACTAGAGTATTAGGAGAATGGTGGGCGACTTTAAACCCTGAACAAAAACTTTGTTATACTAATTTAGCACAAGAGGTAAACAATTATTGATTGAATAATTTTTTTTAATTGATTCAAGATATTAATTTTGATATATGCAAAAATTTTGTGACTTGTTTTAGTACAAGGATGCATTTTTGAACGCCAATCCGGATTTTAAATGGTACAAGTTACCTGCACCACCTCTTCGCACTCTGAACACCAGACCGAGTAACAAAAAAGTGCAACAGCATTTTGAAAATGAATCAGAAGGCGGTGATGATAATGAACAAGTTGAACCAAATCACAGAACCGATGGAAACAAGATCCAAACGGGGAAATTGGCTGATGAATCTCAGATAGGTGGTTTGAGCTTACTAATCACGCCTCCAAAAACCCAAGTTGGACCTGATGAAGATGTCCTTGATGTCAGCAGTGCCGACTCGACAATTTCTAAACCACCGAAAAAGCGTTACTCCGAACCGATCATTATGAAGAAAGATGTCAGAGCTAATTTGTTTGGTGACAAGGTCAAGAAGGAGTCGAATAATAATTATCAATTGAATATGGTATCAGTTATTTCAATAAATAGATCAGATGAAATCAAAAATATAAATGACAGATTATACAATTGAAAAAAAAATGTTAATTAATTAATTAATTTGTTTGTTTGTGTTTTTTTTTTGTTTTTAGGATGAGATGAACAATTCAGAGACATCCAATGATTTTGAACTTTCAAGAATAAATTTTCGCAGCGAACGTACCTGCAAGGGATTGAGATATCAAAAATTTTTAGCTGAACAAATGAGAAGCTTGATGCTTCCTATACAAAATAAAAAAAAGAAGATTAGATTAAACAGGTGTGGAATTTGAATATTATCTACTGTCCTCCTCCCTCGGAAATGTTTCTAGTTCCGCCCCTGAGTTATGATTGGTTCGAACTATACTTGATAAAAAAACATTGTTGTCATTTTGCAGTGATAGCAAATTACACGAAAAGGAGCATTCAGAAATTTCGATTCGAGAAAAATGTGAAAACGATTTGGAACATTTAGTTGAAAGGCAAGTATAAGTTGTGATGCGTGAAATAGTAGGAAGAATATGATAATTAATTGTGGGACGCTTGTATCCATTTTAAACAGTGCTGAAGGCAAGGTCGAAGCTTCCAAACCAGAAGAGACCAAAACCGAGTCCATAGAAAATCTTATCGATTGCGGTTCATGGTTGAAGCGAAAACGATTCAAGGCTGAGTAAGTTTTTTTTTAATCATACAAAAAGAAAATAATTTCAAGTAAAAAAAATGATTAACAAATTGTTTCAAATATTTACAGAGATTTTAATTTGGAGAAAAAAATTGAAGCTCTGCCGTCATTGAGTTTGGAAGAATTTCAACAAAAAAAGAAGCAGCAACGTTCAAAAAAGACAAAGTTTGTTCAGAAGTCGCAAAAGAATCATAGCAACGTTGGTCGCATTCATGATACAAAAAAAGTAGCGGCTACCAAGAACGATTTTGTCTGTAATGATGAAGACGAGCGCATGCTGGTTGGGAGCAAAAAACGCAAGGCTAGGAAACAAAATATCACACGGAATGCTGCTTTGGCTACAAGCGGCGAACCGAGTAGTGCAAAAGGTCAAAACGACAACAAATGTAAGTTGTTTTAATCTTTTTGGTATATTTCTATAAGATTAAAATGATTTGTTTTATTTTCTTTTTTTAGCATGGTGTCCTCCGTCAGAACTGAACGCTCTGGAATGTTTGGCAACAGTTGCTGCAAACAGAACGAAACTAACTAAATTGTGAGATTTTTTTTACAAAGTAGATTTTTTAAAGAATTTTTCAATCAATTTTTAGTGATTGTGATGTACCGATAAAAGAGATATTTCTGTGCACAACTTGTCAAAAGTACTAAAAGCCGAGACATATTTTGTAATTTTTTTCTATAAAAAAAAAAGATTATCTATGTTTAGATGATACTTAGATATATATATATATATATATTTTCTTAACTGTAACTTTGAGATAATGTAAATGATACATAATCAGTAAAATAACTTAATGCATATGTTTGAACCATTTTATAAGTACGAAATTTTCCTCGTTACCCTAAGACGCGAAATTTTGATATAATTATGAAATGGTTGAGATGTAAAATTTGAATGTAACATATATATTTATATTTTGTATTATTAAATTAATAATATTGGAATAAAACTGATTGTTATAAAAAGTTTCAAGTTTTGTTATTTACAAAATATTAAAAATAATAAACTGAATTAAAACACAAGTGCAGAAAACAAACATTTGTTTTTTAAACAAAATAATTTAAAACTTTCTTTTCACTGTTGCATATTTTCAAATTGTTATTTACAATTTTACAGAACAATATTTGTTTGAAAAACTCACTTGAACTTGATATCCAAAACGATGCAGATCGTCTCCAACACCTACCTTTTATGCAGAATTCCCTCGTTGCGATCTGTTTTTCTACGATTTTCTGTTGTATTTAATGTTGATAGAAAATGATCCTGGGTCATTTGCCAAGGTCATCCGAGATTGATATCTAGTTTAGAACTTCATGAAAACACCACACAAGTCGGGCACAAACATGCTTAGCACTTTGTTTATAACAACGAATTTGCAAATACAACTCGTGACCAAAAAATTATTGAAACAACACTCACGCACGGATAACAATATTTGAACTATGAATTAGTACGAGAATAACCGAAAGACGACGAAGCATTCGCAAACATGCTAATACCGGTGTGGGCCGGTAATCTTGGAAAGTTCACCCTCCAACTGTCCGATTGTTTACTTATTTAATTCCAAGAATAAGCTCTTAGCTTCAAAACCAAACACTTATTCTCACTTTAATTCACGGCAAAACAATAAACAAAACAATTAGTCTAAATCGTAGATGATTTTGAACTATGAACAAGTACAAGACGGGCGGGTAGTTCGAGCCAGTCCGAACGGCTGCGAACATTCACGAAGCAGTGGCCGCCATCTTGGAAAGTTCGCCCGCTAAGCCCTAATGATTCTGAGAATTCGAAGATCGGGTTACATGGACAGATTTATGAGTATAGGAAAATCTTATTTTCTATTGTTGTATTTGGTGTGGGGTGTTGAGGTCATTCTATCAATAACGCAAATTTGTTTCTAAATGTTTGGCGCGAAATCTGACACCATAGATGGCGCCGCCATCTTGCCTGTTGCTTTGGCGGTTGCGGCGTCATTCATACGACACGGGACTGTCCGTTTCTCGTTCGCGATAGCAGACAGTTTAAAATACCAGACTCGATTTTAGCTTTTCTATCCAATGTTTATCATTAATAGTGAATTTAATATCGTTTGTTATTGAGTGAAAATGTGATAAAGGGCTCTAACTTCCGTTCAAGACCAACGAGTGAAAAAAAAATGGTGATGATGCTGGAAAAGATCCTGACCTGGGTCAACTTGGACGATATTCTCGGATTTTGAGATTTAACGATAACAATGGGCCATCGTTGGAAAAAACAGATCGCAACGAGGGAAATCTGCGAAATAGGTAGGTCGCCGGTCTGCAACGATTTGGATCAAAATCGCGCGAGTAAGAAAAAAAAACCAAATAAAACAATCAACAATGGACGACATTGAATGTATTCATTACAATGTAAATAGTTCAACAATAGATATAAACAATGAAAATAAACGGACATTCAAATTTTCGTTGAAAAACAAGAATTATGAAAAAAATCATAAATTTTACAATTGAGTGTTTTTTTGTTTTTACTATTTTTACTATATAATTAATTTTTATTTTATTTAATATTCGACAAACGGAGGGTAGACGATGACATGAAAGCACAATTTTATATTAAAAATAGTTTATTTTTCATTAAATCAATAATTGATGAAAAAATTCAAGACATCGGACTAGATAGAAGAATTGATGGAAGACAAATTCATGCTGTATACAATTTAAATTTAAAATCTCTTTTGACCGCTTTTTCTTTAAACAGATGAATTTGCTAAACACTGTCAGAAGTTATATAGCAGTTTTTATATTCATTTATAAATAACTCTTAACCATACATGTTTGAGTTAATTTCAAATATTAACTGTATATATTATTTACGTAAAATCATTCATTTGATTTTTTTTATAAAACTGCTATAAATTTAATGTAAATTTAAAAAATCTTACGCCATTATAAATTACAACATTTGTACTTGATACGTAACATGAGAAATAACATGTTAATTTGTTAATGGCACAATTTTTGCGGATTAATCTAATCGGCTTTTAAATCTAACTTTTATACCTATTTACATTTTTCAATCGAAAATATAATTCAGATTAAACAAAAATTCAATCCCTTCAGTACATTTTTTACAACAGAGAAACATCATTTTTCTCTATTATACATTTCATGGAGCAGGAGGGTTCATTTTGATAATAAGAAAAAATTCATACAAATGTTTCGATAAAATTCTAACAAAAACTCAACACAAAAAAAATAAAAATCATAAAACAAAAAATTATTAACTGCCAAAAAGTGACAATGTGAAAATGAGTATTCCAAATTTAAAAAGTAAATTGATCTACCGATTTTGCAACATGAATTTGTTCAGCAGCCTCTCTGCGGGCGAGTCTCAAAGAACTCGAACACCTTATAAACTCCTCTCTTGCTTTCTCCTTCTTCTCCTCTTCCTTATTCTCGTAACCTGGTAGGCAATCCGTAGCCCCTAAGGCGACAACTTGTCTAGCGATCTCTGGGTCCACACACATCCTCGTTAAAGCGGCTTCTGCAGTGATTTGCAGTCTCCTCGAGGTATCCTCCAGATTCGCTGGACGCATCCTCAGAAAACTCACCAAAGCCACCGAGGCCCTGGCCTTGGCAAGATATTTAAAATTACTTGGCTCCCTCGCAAGTTCTCCTATCAGTGCTGCGACCTGCTCCTTCAAGCACACATTTTCCCCTGTCGATTTCTTAACACACCTGAGCAAAATTCGCACTGAATCGTGTTCGAAAATCGGCTGTACAAATTTGCGGTTGGTTGAGAGGTAGTTAAGCGCCGCTGCAGAGAGGAGCAGAGTCTGGGCACAATTTGTTTTCGTAGCCAACTCGGTCAGGTCTCGAACAAGACTGTCAGCGAAGGGGGCGAGATGAGCGACTCCCAAGCAGTTGCTCCAGGGGGCGCTTATCTGCACGATCAGAGCCACTGCTTCAGTTTTCTCGGACTCGGTCCGTGACCGGGAGGCGAGGATGTCGGCGAGTACCTCGGCTCCGTCGTCCTTGATCAACGACTCGATTGATTCCGGACAGGAACATACGCAGGCAAGAGCTCTTAGACAGGAGATGCGTAGTTCCGAAGACGAATTTGGTGTGAGCACCAGGGACAGGAGATTACGCACTCCGTAACAGCGAGCTATACTGCGACCTGCCCTGGCTCCTGCACTCCCTAGGGCACTTAGGGCTGCGATCGATCCTCGAAGGCCGCTCCTTTCTTCGGTTTCGCATTCTTCTAAACTTCTCACAACTCGCTGAAAGGGAATTTTTTCTTAAGTACTTGAAAGGTATAACAATTGGAGGAAATATTGAACAAATTGTTCATTTTCTGATTGGACTTACTTCAATGTAAAAATCCAGTCGAGGTTCTAAAGCTGCTTCGATATCCATCTTCATGTGGTTCAATTGCTGCAAAGTGTTTTGTAGACTGTTGAGATGAATTCTTCTGGGTGGAGGTGCGCCGAGAGCCGTTAAGAATGCATAAGCATCATCTTCTATTGACTGTACCAGTTCTCTTTCGATCCTCGAATTGCTGAGTTGCAATAGTTCTCTGCAAAATTGATTTGAATAATTAAATTACATTTGAACATTATTAGGAAAGCTTCGTCAATTTTGAGGTTGGCAACTTTTGAGTAAAAAAAAAAACCTTTTGACTTGTTCGAAGTGTTGGTCGAATTTAGCAGCTCTGTCGAGTAACTTGGTAGCCGCCGCTGTCGAAGAAGAAGTTGGACTCATATTTTGAAGTCGGTCCTGGAAGGATGCCAACCTGGGCAAACTTTTGTGCAGGACGTAAGTGCCACATTCGTCCTCCTCTTCCCTAGCGAGATGGCACAGCCACGCTCTGACCGGAGCTAGGCGATTCAGACTGTTCTCCTGGCCTAGCCGATTGCTAGAATTACTGTACAAAGTTTTGTCCGCTAAGCGAGGACTATCGCCTTGGGACCATGACGACGTCGGACTGGAATCTTCTCCAGGGGGATCCTCATTGAATAGAAAGTCTCTGATACTCTCTTCTTCTGAGTTATCAATTATTGATAGTTCTGCGGTAGCTTCTTCAACACTGAAAATAAAATGAATTGATTTATAAAATTGTTATGAAAAACATTTGATTGAATCAGTTATGAAATGAACAATAAATAATTCAATGAACGTTAATTGAATAAAAAATTATTCAATTTTGAGATTTTAATACAGAAAATATAATAAACACGTGACCGAAAATGGTGTTTTTATTGTCACAAGTCACGAGATAATGATGTTTTCTAGATAAAAGAGCTATCAAATTTGTTTTCTCTTCAAGCGTATAATTTCTTTCACCGAACGTGATAATTGATACAAATTTGATATTGAAATTATAAAACATCGAATTATAAACTAGAATTCAATTGATCAAAACCGAAAATGGATCGAATGAATGATTGCAACAGAACTTGAAGATTTTTATTAAAATTATTCATTGTTATTAAAGTTATATACAAAATTAAAATTCAGCGATTAAAGTAATTTTAATAAGTATCAAAAGAGGAGAACAAAAAAAATTCTCATGAGATAAAAGGAACAATTTGTACCTGAACCGGGTCATGGTACAGACTTCCGGCGGCGCGGCCAAGATACGTACTGTGATAGCAGTGCGTTCTTGGACGCACACGTGGCCAGGAGATAAGCGAGTACGCGCATTGGGAATGTCTCTTGGCGCATTGTTTGTATCACATATAAAGAGTGACTAACGTCCACCTGCGTGCACTGCGCTTTTCTCCTCTGCTCTTTCACATGCATTGACTCACGCGTGTCACGTGCAAAACCAAATACCTAACATTATCCCGTACAATGTTTTCAATTTAACAGTCTGGATTTTCGTTTTTATCCGGCACACAATGCGCTCTCAATCTAAACTTGTTTCTTTTCTTTGTGGACAAACTTCCAATCGACTATCAGTTTCCTTAAAGAATCGTGCAAAGATTTTGTATTTGAATTCAATTTAAATTTAAATTTAAAAAAAAAAATAAAGAAACAGAAATTTTACATAATCAAATCTTTGATTGAGATTTCTATTTACTGAGATATCATCTCCTCCAAAATGTGACTCACGTCTTGAGCGTCAAATCATTTAGTAAATATGATAGCAGTCATCATGCCATAATATGTCAATAAAAATTGTATCCCTTCTGAATGAGAAAGTTAAAAAAGAATCAATAAATAGTTTGTCTTTTATCGATTTAAGAAACCTATTGACTTAGAAGGTATGAATGTTTAATCTGTCTTATAAAAACAGACGAATGATAAGATTTCCTGTTTTTTTTTCGAAATTTTGTTTTTGTGGTAATTTGGAATTCATTTTTTTATTATAAATTATAATTTCGATCAGAAAGGTGATTTAAAAATAATAATAAAAAAAATACATAAGTTAGAATTGCAAAATAATAAACAGTTGACTTTATAATATATAAGGGATTGAAAGAGTTATAATTTGACATAATTTAAAAATATAAATATGTTAATAACAATATTTGTCCTTACGATTCTAATTGGCTGAGATCCCATCTAGTTTTGGAGATATCACGTTCCATCGGCTTACAATCCTGTTTGGGTGTGGAGGTGAGTGCAGGATTGCATAAAGAATTGTCAATTTTGCGGGCGCGTCCACGACGTCGAGAACGTTTCTGACGCGTTTGCACGTCGCTGTCCGAACATTCTGATCTGTCGGAATCAGAAAAGCCTGAATCCTGACTGCGCTGTCCTTGGCTCACTGGGCTGTAAGGTCTTCCACTCGGCCTCTTTTCTTTCTCCTTTTCCTCATTTTCTCCTACTTCCCTGCAAGACAAAAACATTTGTTTATTCTTTCTTTAAATGTCTCATGTGTGTCTCATGAGCAGATGCTTTTCCCCCCTAAAACATTAAAACATCAAAATGAGTATCTAATTTTATCCCCTCAGAGTAAACTACTTGCAGAAAGAACGCAGCTGTGCTTAGCATATCTTAGTCATTTTAAAATCACACTTTATAAGCTAGAATACTGAAAAAAAAAAAAAAAAAATCCAATTAACTCTGAAAAGAATGTTTGAAAAAACTTAATTGACAAAATTCCATCCTCTCAAACTGCTTGTTATAAAAATTTTTAATTTTGAGTTTCCAATAATTTATTATTTATCAATTTGAAATTAAACGATAAATAATAATTAGAATTCAGCCATGTTAATTCATGAATTCAAACGAGGACACGATATCATCGAATAATTATGGTATTATACAAACGAACAATTATTCATTTTTTACACGGTGAATCATGAACCTGAATTCAAAATAAAATTAGTCTTGACTTGTTGCGTAGAACAAGAAAAATGCATCGCAGTATGTGACTCACGTGCGTTTGAATCTCTATTGTAATATGGCTCTTCTGATTTTATTTGAACATTTTCTCCCTTTAAAAACTCAACTCGACATTTGAAAATCAAATATTAAAATGAAATTAAAAAACCTAGTAATACAATTTGATTATCTAATAATCGAACTCAATTAACAATATAACCTAATTTATAATAAATTTCTTTTCTCTGGACGAAAAAACATTGTCCCTCTCAGAGAAGAAATAATTTTTGTTTAAACAAACATTTTTTTGCCAATATTTTTGTTATGAAAAATTAGAAGATACACCTTGACAAATTAAAATTGAAGGCAACAATCAATTAATAGAGATATTTTTAGTAACTCACGGTTGACTTTTGTTCACCGCTCGTTTAGATTGATTAGCATTTTTGTCACGTCGAATAACAGTTATGTTCGCTCCGTCAGTGGTATCCCGCGAGCTGTCCAAACTTTCTTCGTTGATCGGGGCATTGCCCAGGTCGAGTTCGTGCATCTGGTTCCAAAAAACCTTGCTCTGATAGCGCTTGAATGCACTCATGTTTCTCGGCCACCGGTTCGTTTCACTTCGTCCGTTCAAATATTTCTGACCCTTCGGGAATTCCGAAGAGACCAACGCGATGGGTGTTTTCACGAGTCAGCGATGCAGAGCGACCCTTCTGTCGCACGCGCCTTATGCCACACACCCTCCAGGAGCATCACATGTAATTGTTTCCGTAGCTGATGTTTATTTATGATTCTACAAAAATGTATTACTGTTAATAATTTGTATTATAAAATTTCTTTCATTTATACATTGCACATTTATCTAATTATTATAATAGATCATGACTTTGCTTTATCGTTTTTTTTGTTAAGAAATGAAGTTTTTAAACAAATTGATTAGATGTTACAAAATAATTGCAATTATTTTTTTATAACACGCACACGTCAGATTGTTGTAAAAAAAAAAACACAGACACCAACTTTTGTAACAGTACAATAAACTGAAATTAGTTTTTCACAGTTACACCGAACGACGTTTACATATTGGCTGCATACAAGCGACTGAATGAAAAGCGTAGCTTCCGACTTCGTAACGACTCCTCCCCTTGGTAAAAGCCAAGTCGCTCGAATAAGAGCTCGCGCGCGACCCCCCAATATTCGTGAATCAACGTCACCTGTGATGTACGCAACTTTTTTACATTCTATTCGCAAGACTTCTATTCTTATAGTTGTCTGAAAGAAAAAACCGGACTTAGGGAGAGAACCTTTTTAAACGCAAGACTGGATCTAGAAAAACCAAAGGGTTTGTCTGTTTTTATAAGAAAAGAAAGTTTTAAATGAATGACATTTCTGTATAACAAATGTTGAAGCTAAATTTAAATGAAAATGTAAAAAAATGAATGCTATTTTGTATGTTGTAAAATTTTAAATTGATGAAACAAGGATGGAGTCAAAAAAAAAAAGGAAATAACATAGAGAGAGCGAAAATCAGAACACTTCGTTGTGCTGAGTATTTAAATGCCAGGTGTGGATGGTTTGATTCCCCCCTTGGGATCAGGAGCAGCGAAACGTTTTCCGCCACCCTCGTTGATAGTCTGAGGGGCACGTGCCGGTCGAGGCATCTGCATTGAAATGTCCATAACATACTTTCACTCTTGCTTCTCCGTCTTGCCTGAAATTAAACAATTCAAATAATTAAATTTTAAAGAAATGTTTAAAATGTTTTTATTTATTAACTTTAATAAAAGATGAAAAACAATTTCCAAATTATATTGTCAATAAACAAAAATCTGGGACATCTCACCGAAACTAATTACCATTCAAAAATTTCAAGAAGATCAGATGGTTTTTGTCTTCTTTTTTTAAAAGTAACAAAAGATGCATTTTTTTCAAGAAATTCAAGGTTGTTTAAAGATTCGTGTTTCGAATATTAGTCGTTAACCATTGACACGGTGTTATTTTTAAAGAGCCACGAAGGGTCCGAACAATTTCTACCCCTATTGTCGTCGCACTACAGAAATGCAGGGACAGATGGTACGGAACCGTTACGCCAATACACATGTAAAACTGGCACTGTATTTATACGTCTAAAGATATTTTCTACTTGCTGGTACCTTTTAATTACCTGCGATGATAAAAAAAATTTTAATTTATAGTCATTCAAGTTTTAATTATGATAATCATGAAATTAATCTTCCGTTTGATATGTCTGTCAATTAATCATCATTTCTTCGTTTCAATTCATCTTCCATTAATTTATTCAGTTTTTGTTTTCGTTCAAATTACATTCTTATATCAATACTTAAATCGATAAAAAAAATCAGCTGAAAGAATTAATATGAACCATTTCAAGATAAATACTGTTTAAAATTGAGGAAACCTTTTTCCGGTTTAAATTTATTGGTAAAAATGTACATTCAAATTATTAATACTGTTAGAGAGCGTCTCTCTAAAAAATGAGAAAAATTTCTACCAGCTGATTCAAAATATATAACCTACCCTTATTTTACTTATAATAATGCACAGCCAGGTACTTGTTGTAGAAAATTACAAAATTCTTATCTTATGCCGGTCGTTTTACATCTTAAACTAGAAGGATAGAATTGTACAATTTTTTTTATACATATAAAGAGCTCATTTCTAACTACAACGTTGCTTTCATTTATGTGAACGCAATTAAAATTGATAATAGAAGGATTAAATTTTCGCCGCCATTCTCACATTCCCTGGTCTATTACAGTATGGTACGTAGTCGTTCAAAATGAAGATCCTCCAGCGTTCCATCGGCTGAAAGTGAAACAGGCATTCCAGTTTGTCGATAGTGTCTGGTCTTAATTCTTCTTTCGGCTTCCATTTTAAAATTGATTTTGCTACTTTGAAAAAATCGTGCCTGCTCAAAGATAGCAGGGCTCTTGCTATGCTTTCTTGTTCGTGATGGGGACCTGCAATAAAATTGTCATCATTTTAGATACACAATTAAACAAAATTTTCCTTTCATTTGTTTTAATTTGTGTCACACCTTCTGCGGCATCAAGTAAATCACATAACTGCTCGATTATGTTCCTCACAATGTTGTCGCTGTCAGTCGTTGGGAACGATCTTAAAATACATCCCAAAAGATCGTACGCTGCATAGGTCGAAGGATGAGTTTTGTTGATGATTGATTGCAACAATCCACCGGTAATAATGTTTTTATAAGACCATTCATGCGACTCTTTTTTTGATAAGAGAATCAGGGCTGTGTTGATTGCTGTGTGCTTTTCTGGATGATCTGTGATTAAAGTTTTATGATCAAACTGAAACTGCATAAATTTCATTTCAGTCGGAATGGGTTTTTATAAAATTCTACTTACTTATCAAATCAGCGAAACATTGTTGAACAAAATCTGCGGAACTGATCCCTCCGGTCGGGTATTGATAGTGCATTGTAATCAGCTGTTTTAGATTTCTAAGTTTTGGGTAACTGCCGCAAGGGTTATTCATGTTCATAATGATCATCATTATGCAAATTGCCAGTTTGTCTGTATCAAAAAAGTAAATTTGATCTTATTTTGTTTTCAAATAAAATTTTTCTTTAATCATGATTTGTTGTTAAATTTACCATCCATCGTTCCATAGATCGGCAAAACTTCTGGCCAATTTCTGAGAGCGCAGTGAATCACCACGACTGCCTTCAAATTGTAACAATACAGTGCATCGACGCAAAAAATTCTTACTTTCGCTCTGTCTTTCTTGATTCGAGCCAAGGCGACGAACAAAACTGACAGCAATTCTATCTTCTCGTTCTGAAATTGATATTAAAAAACAACATTTTATTTACAATTTTTCGTTATTATTTTATGTTGTAAGATTTTTTTTGTTCTACATACTGATGGAGCACAGTTTAGTCGAAACAGGGAAAATTCAATAGCAGCTTGAGTTTCCTTAAAGATGTTCGGAAAATGTGGTTCTAAGCAATTTATCAGAGTGACAATTTTCTGTTGCGTTTTTGTCATTATAGGTGCAGGAGGGGTGAATGATAAATCTTTCTCCTCGACTTTTTCAATTGAGCACAAGTAATTCAGGATTCCACTGAAATAGACACGTCAATTTTCAAATAAACAACTTTACGTGCACCTTATTTTCACTTTATATTTCAATACAAAATTCAACTTACTTAATGATAAAATCAGACGTGCAGTGCTCAACTAAATTTTCGATGACATTGTTATGAACAGTCATGGACCACTCTTTATCCTCGATTAATCGTTGGACCTGTCCCTCAGCATACTTAACTAAAAAAATTAAAAAATTAATTTCTCATTTTTTTGAAATATCTTAAGTAATTAAATTTCAAAAGAGACGTACTTTTTCTCCACTCAATAGGTGCTCGTTTTCTCAAGCCCCTCGGGATTTTGAATTCATCCAGGAAGTAATTGTTGAGCATCCATAAGATCGAAGGAACAGGGCCTTTCTCGATATTAGGATCTGGAAACTTTTTCCTCATGCTGTTAGGGATACCATCGGTAAAAGCACCTTTCATTTTAACTGGCACTTTTCTTGTTCTAAGCTCTTTGGAATTTCCAGCCTCACTGGGAACTCCGAAACTTTCATTGCAAATCTCGTCAGAGTAAGATTCTGAAAACCCGTTTGACTTTTTCTTATTTTTCTTCTCACCGGGTACTTTCTTCACAGTGATGTCAACTTTCTTGGCAGAGCTTTGAAGATCTTTACTTGATCTTAATTCATTCTTATCTGTCTTGGATCGAGTAAGAATACGACTTTGGGACACTTCCTCAATAGTTACTTCCACCGGTTTGTTTTGCACTTTTTCTATCACATTTTCATTTTCCTTTGGATCATCTTTTTCACCAACTTCATCCGACGGACTGGCATCTTTGTTCGGGTACAGATTTCTAAGATCAAACCGTTTCTTTTGCGTTTTCGGCACGTCTTTGAAAGACTGTTCCATGTCTTTCAAAATGGTTGACACGAGTGCCGGACTGGTTGTCTCAGTCTCAGGTTGATCAGTTTTGCTTTTTGCCAATTTGATAGCCGTCTTTTTTGGAATTGTTTCAACAGAAAGAATAGCGATGTGCGGTTTCTTAACTGCTGTAGAGATTTCGGTACTTTTTGGGTCCTTTGTGTGAGCTACCCTTTGTTTCTTTGGATTGTAATCAATCACTTCAGGAAGAATTGGAAGTTTCGGAGCTTCAGGTGGAATGGGATCCAATTTTGGTTTAGCTGGTACTAGGACAGGTGGATTTTTCTTCAGTTTTTTCAACTTCGAAAGAATACTTTTTTGACGATCAACTGGCCGTTTCAAAGTCACTCTTCCATTTCGACTTTTGACCCCGGAAGATTCTGCTTTTTCATCGTTCGAATCGCTATGCGATTGTCTCTCGGACTCGTTCTTGTCATCTGAACTTTTTTGGAAGTTAATAAAAGTTTGTGCCAATCTGGCTTTTAAACTTAGCTCAGACTGTTCAGGCTTGTTGATCTCATTTTCAGTTTGATTCGGTGTGTCTTCAAACACCGGATAAATGTTTTGCACTTTTCTGGGGATCGGCAAGTCGTTGGGTTCGAAACCGTCCGGAGATTGGGGAGATTCAAAATCATCCCCTCCACAATCCATTTTACATTCAGATCTGCTTGCAGATTCACTCTCAGAATCAGAGTTACTAGTTTCTGACCTTGTTGAATCGGCATCCGAATGTGACTTGGCCTTGTCAAAAATGCATTCTTCACCGAACAAATGATTCAACAAATCAGACTTGTTTGGCGGAGGAAGAAGAAGAGGAGGCAGAGTAGTAGGAAGATTATTTTCAGATTTGTGATCTTGCTCGTTTGAGTTATTTGGACTTTTCTTCAATTTTTCTACGTTAATTTTTATTTCAGCAGGTTTAAAAGTTTGATGTGTTGTATCCACAATTGGAATTGATTCAGAAACTAATTTTTCCTCGACCCTAGGCGGTTCTTGAGTTGGATTTTCTGGCTCAGCTTGTGGTTCTTTTTCAACAGGATCAATTTCTTTCTTCAATTCATTCTGAGTTAAAAGCAAAATTGGGCATGGAGTTTCTGGTGCAACATCATTAGTTGGTACTTCCTCTTGAGGTAAAGGTGGAGGTGGACACTGCAAGGCTTCGTTTTTCTCCTGTTGAGAGTTCGGTTGATCCTCTTGAACTTGATCAGCAATTGGTTCTGCATTTTTGGCACTTTTTGGAGATGTTGGTTTGCTAACTTGGGTGGATGTCTTTGTACTTTTTGGAGTTGAGGCACAGTTTTGATCTTTTTCGAAATCTTCCAGTAACCGTTTTGTTGAATCCTCGTCTACCTGTGAGCTGAGTTCCATCCAATTGTCATTTCCACCATTCTTTCTTATTAACAAGCTCTCCACCTCCGGACGAGAAACTTCCGGATTTGAAGTCTTACGCTTTGCTAGGGACGGTTGGTCCTGGAATCCCTGTGATGATTCCGAGCAATCGGACAAAGGCGATTCTATCCATTTAGATGTGCTGAACTTCATCATTTTGGATGAAAATTTGTTGATTTTAACGATCGGACTTGCTTTTCGTTTCCTTTTGGTTTTCACCAGGCGTTGCTTAAAACCTTCAAACATCGACGCGCAGAAATCATTCATAAAACTAAAATTTGCTGGACTTGACACGAAACTCTGTGACACATTTGGAGAATTCTGATGACAGCAAGAGAAGTTTTTGCTCTTGTTCATTTTCAAAATCTTCTTCTGTTTTTTCTCCATTATTTCGATTTTTCTTTGCATATCTTGAATGAGATTGTGAAGATCTTCTTTATCAGATTTGGCTTTGTCCATCTGACAATTTTCATCTATAGAATAAATTGAAAAATGATAAATATTTTGTTTTCTCAATTATAGTTAAACTCTTGAACAAAAAATTTGAATTACCTCTCGTATCAATAACCGGGGTTGGAGCTCTTTCTTCTTCATTATTCACAGGAGAATCCATCCGCAAACTTTCTTCTGCAATATGAAGCGATGGGTTAAAAATACGCAATTCTTTTAGTTTAGCTTTTGAAATCAATTAAATTAAGTTTTAAAATTACCTATCATATCAACAATTGGCGGCAAAATCCCTTCATTTAGTTTCTTTTCTAGTTCACACAATGAACAAAGCGTCGGATCAATTTCGCGAGTACACTCCTGACAGAAGCAAATTTGCTTAATTTTAAAGGAATTATCTACCACGTCATTTGTTGCACATTTGCAAGGCTCAATTTTAGTTGCTTCTGTCATCGTTGCCACATCTCTGTATCGTTTCTTTTGAATTGATTCTAAAAATAATTATTAAAAATAAATGTCACTCAACAAAATTTAAAATCGAATGTTAATGCTCCCAGAAAAATTACCTGTTTGTGAACTTGATTCAGTTACAATTTTCTTTTCCTTTGGTACTTTTACTTGTTTCTTCAACTCAGCTATTGTGTCTGGAATAATTGATTAGTTATTTTCTTAATTCTATTGTGAATTACAATAAAAAGTCAATTATATATAATTAAACCGATCAAATGTTTATAATTGCAAATTTTATAAGTACCATTTAGTTCTTGCTGTTTTAATAATTCCTCTATTTTCAAGCATTCGCGCTGTGATTCCAAATGTTTCACTTTGTCATTGAGCTGTTGAACGTGCTTTTTATCTGCATTGATTTTTATATTTACCTTTGCTAGATCTTTCTCTAGAGCTTCAATGGTCTTTTTTAATTTGTTGTTTTCCTATTTGAAAAAGAATTGAAATTATTTATTCATATTGTTATTCAAGACATTTAAGTCTAGTTTTGTATTAAATTAAAAAAAAATGCATACAAGTTGAAGTTCAATGTTTTTGGCCATGTTCATATTATTGTTCTTAGACACTTTTGCGAACTCTTTGTTCGAGATGGATAAGTCTTTTTTGACACGATCAGTTTCCATAACCGCATCATTGTATTTTTGTATCAGCTCACTGGAAATAAGTTTTCAATTTAATTCAAGTTATATTAAAATTATTTATTTTTTAATTATTTAAACAATAAAATTTCATTTTAAAAAACAAAGACGAAACTACTTACTGCGACAAACTTATTTTTTTCTTCAACAAACAGTAGGATTCTTGGAGTTTGTCTTCTTGAGACAGGTCCTGTAAATACAAAATTGAAACATGAAATCATTAATTTTGATTTTTTTTTTTAAATAATCAATCATTTACTTTTTAATTTGCACACAGATTTTTTTCAGTTGCAAATCCTATGTCATATTTATTTTGCAGAAACACAGTGATTTGTAAAATGTTGAGGTTATATTTACGCAATGTTTAATATTTGAAAATGAAACAAAAGACGTTAGTGAATTAAAAATTACAACTCAGGTCTTCTTCGAAAATCACTCTAGCTGATCATAAGGTGGTTGTCAATTGTTAACAACTTAAATTGCAACGAATTTTTCAATAAATTGCATACTAACCTTCAAATCTGATGTATCCGGCATTGTAAATAGCGAAGTGAATTGCGAGGATTATTAAATAAAATGTCTATCAAGATATAAAATCACCAATGTGGTTGTAAAAACTGGCCACTACATACTGTTGTTTATAATTTATTTGCAATGCAAAGTTTTTTTATAACAAAACACTTTTCGCACACATGATAAGCATAGTTTGGAATACCTCTCTCGTTAATCATACCATGCTAAAACTTATTGGTGTGATAAGGACAAAAGATGCCGGCAAGTCGATATCACGCATGCGCAACAGATACCGTACTTCTTTATGTTATTTTTATTGCATGGCTTTAAATTTTTTAAACTATTAAAAAAATGTGCAATAATATTAACAATAATTTTTTCTTAACATGAATTAAAATTTAAATGACTAATTAATTAATCTATTACTTGAAGTCTTGTATTTTAAAATAAGAGGCCTTTTTTTCAAACCAAAAAAGGACCGACAAAATTTGCAATTTCGATATAATTTAAGTGGCAAAGTTGATCATAGTGAATAATTTTGCTACTTGAAAATGTTTAAAATTCTTTTTTGATTTAAAAAAGGTCTCCCGAGTGTAAGTCTTCCTTGAGAATTTGTGGATTTAATTTAAATTATTTATTCAAAATTCTTCTCAATGTAAAAATACAATTTTAGTACATAAAATGTAACCAATTTTGCAACATAAAGCAGTAGAGCATTTTTTTACAACGCGATACCGGTGTGCAATCAGACTAATGCTATATTAGGAAAATTCAACACGCGATTTTCGCGCATTTACGGAAAGCTGGAAAGTGGGGTGGAATGTATAAAAAAACGATAGCCAGATAGCATGTATGTATAGATGAGTCATTTATTACAGTTTTATCATTGGTTGTCATATTACAATTGTATATTTTTATTTACAGAACGATAAAACAATATTAACGTTATCTGTAATAATAATATTTCAATCCAAATTATTGTTTTGAAAATTTGATTAAAATAAGATCATTGGTGCATGTCAGTATGTACAATATATATTATATAAAAATATAGTGTAAATGAACAAATAAATGTTGCGAATATTTGTAAAATTATGGCAGTTTAATTTATGTGATTGAAATAGTCAATTCGTTCATGCGTTTGAAGCAAACTTAATTATCTATAAAACTCACATTTCATACCTGCCAATATATATTTTTATCTCTTTTGGTTAAACTGATGAGGTTCTTTTATAGAAACTGCAGTTTTATTATTTTATATTGACGGAACTAACGTTAAGTATATACTCTTAGGTATACGACCAATAATTTGGCAGTTTGAAAAACGGTAGCGTCTTTGAAACGTCGTACAAAAGTTGGTCTATATAATATTATATTTGGAATGCAGTTTGTACGTTTTTATTAAAAAACACCTTACATTCATTCAGTCTTATAATTTTAAAATACTCAAAATTGTATTTTTGTTTATCAATCTTTTATGATGTTGGGAATAAAAATAACACTTATAGAAATATATATATTTACAAATTTGCAATGGAACAACGTTTTACCATGAACCGCCTTTTGAGACCAAAATGATATAACCGTTGCAGAATTGAAAAATTATATCAATCTGAAATGGTTGTTTTTTTTGTACGTTCAATCCAAAATGTTGATTATAAAATATATTGATCAATGCCTAAACAATGAAATATTTCAAACAAAAGGTCTTTTCAACACTCATTCACAAAATTAAAAGCACGATCACAATCTCAAAAAACGGTCTTTACAAGATGAGCGATATTTTTGAAGTTTCTTTATACCCCGGATGGAAAAATGCAACAATCTGTACATTGTTTCAACCAAGTGTAATTCTATTGAAAAGCGAGAATATTTTTAATAAACTACATATAAACACTAATCGTAATTCACAACATTAATAGAGCATTCATTTTTGTTTATATATATATATATATATATTATTTTGGCAATTTGACAAATTACAGAGTGGCACGCGCGAGATGTAATGCAAGTATAAGTTTGAGATAGATCCAAACAATGAGACATTTTGAAGTTAGGTGGAAGTTAGAATGTTTGTTGTTAGCGGATTGTCCTCTTCCTGTTGTTCGCTCATCTCAGCGGCCGATGGAATCGTGGCCAGGAGACGCACAGCGAGTCTGCCAGGCGAGCTTGGAGGTTCCGGTTCCTGGACGGCCAACTGTCTGATCAGTCTAGGTTTTTGTCTGCTGGGTCTCGGTGTCGTTCTGCAATTAGTTTCCAGGGAAGCGCTCGACCGTGACATTCGCCAGGTACTTGTACTCGCCGTGGTACCAGATCCCGACGAGTCATTCCTGGACGAGCTGAGGGTCGATTCCTGGGACGGTTTTCTTGTGACCAGCCAAGACGAGGTCCTCCGTTTTGGGTCGAGTAATCTGAGTGGTATCCCGCAATGATGCGCCTGTCTCCAGGAGTCCGAACGGGAGGACGAGAAATTTTCGCTCGAAGTTGTTGAGGACGTTCGTTTGCTCTGCTTCTGTTGGATCTGGGCGATCTGGTAAGCGTACTGGTCGCTGTCCACGTGTCTGGGTCGCTGTTTCTTGTTGAAGGGCCAGAACCAGTTTCCTGGGCCACACCATCTGTCAACGTGACGGTTGTTGTTGTTCAGCAGCCGAGAGTTGCAAGTGCAAGCCACCTGGTTGTCCCTCGAGGACTTGTCCGCCAGACTGTTTGTGTTGGCTGGTGTGTGCCTGTTGCTGAAATTCGAGCTGTGGCGACACCGGCCGATCCCTCGAGTGACCCTGGATTCCTCGATGGCCTTGCAGATGAGTACGCAATCCTTCTTGAACTGCTTCGTCAGGATCGCGTACATGAACGGGTTGCAACAGGAATTCAGCGGCAGAATGAACACGGCGAACACCTTGGCCTGTTCCAGGGATATCAGTTGGAGACCAAAGGCGGCGGTTAAGGAGAAGAAAGCGATGGGCGACCAGCAAAGGAAATCAGTGAAAACCAACAGGGCCATCCGTTTGGCGATCCGAGAGTCGTTTGAGTTCCACGCCTGGGACCCTCGGATGGCACAGTACATCTTCAAGTAGCAGCCCATCAGGATGAGGAAGGCGACCCCGTTGATCAGCATGAGGAACACAACGTAACTCAGTGAGATGGCGCCGTTGGTCTCGAACGGCAGACAGATGGCGAATTTACGGTAGTCGGAAACACCGAGCAGTGGCAGCGCTGCCATCGACAAGGCGAAGCCCCAGCCGATCGTCATTATGTAGCTTGCGTGCTTCAACGACAGACGCTTGTTCAGGTGCATCGCGTGGGTTATCGCGTAATTACGTTCCAGCGTGATCACAGCCAACGTGTACACACTCAACTCCGAACTGAGAACTCCGAGGAAACCAGCTAGCTGACAACCGGCCGACATCTGCCAAGGGATCGCGTACATTCGGAACTCTCCCAAAGTCGAAGCGTCTACTACCGCCAGCATGCCTAAAAAGATTCATTACAATTTGGTTGTTAATTTTGTTGTTGTTAATTGTGTTGGGATCATTTTTGTACCTAAATATACACCCATGAAGAAATCAGCTGCTGCTAAATTGCACACTAGGAACCTTGGAACGTCCATCTTGCTTTTCGAGAATATCAGGACGAAAACTACAGTACCGTTGCCAAGCATCGCTAACAGAAAGACAACCCAGACTCCACATCTCAATGTCCACCAGTCGAATAAATCTTGGCACGGCAGAAATGGACCTATTTGAAAATTGGATAGCATTTTGTAGCATTAACAAAGTATATCTCTTAAGGATACATGGTTTTGAATGAGTTGGCGATGAACAACTTCAATAAAACTTGTTTCATTCAACAATTTGACGAGTGATTTGAATATTAAAACGGCGTTGAAATGATAGATGACTAACCAGGATGTGGAAGACATTGAACTCGTTGGGCATGTGAACCGAACGTCTCACTAGGTACGGTAGTTCGACCTTCTTGATCTTCAAAGTATTCCTCTACGTACGATGGCAGATTGCCAGGGTATGTAAAATCTGAACCAAAGTTATCCCAAAGGTTGTTAATCTGCGATCCAAATTTGTCAGTCAGGTTATCTGAAAAGATGTATCACATTATGATAAAGAACTTTATCTCATTATTTGATTATGACAAAACCTTAAAGAAGACTTGCTTAGTTGTGGCCAGATGTCTGTGAAGCTGGAGTTCCATAAACTCATGTCGAATTCATTGTCAGTGGGAAAAAGTACCGCCTCTTGGACTGGATTTTTTGTAAATGATCCTTCCATCTCGATCGATAAGAACGAACAACAGTGATAGGCGTATGACAAGTACATCGTTTTCACACGAGGAAATCTTTCTGGTGCGGGAAATTCGCGGAGCACTGGATTGTTGAAGGTCTTCAAATGTAACAGACCTGTCAGTCCTTTGATTGGCAGTGTTGGGAAGATGTTGTTTGCCAAGTTCCTGCAAATGTCGAATAAAAGAAAATTATTTCATCTTGTCCCTCCTAAGATATTTTTATGCGAATTTGGAAAGTTTCAAACTTACAAATCTTCCAAGTGGACAAGTCCAATAAACGCATCGGTATCAATGTATTCTATATAGTTACTCTCCATGTCTCTGAAAATATTGAAACGAAAAAGTTTTAGCTATGCTCGCGTAACTTTATGAATAATGTAAAAGCAGACATCTTACAATACTTGTAAGCGATTCAATCCAGTAAATGCATCCTGAGGTATCATCCGTAAATTATTGTTTGATAAGAGCAGATCGTGCAGAGCGTGCAAATTTTGGAAGGGGCGTCCTGACAATGAATTGATTTTGTTTAAAGCCAAGTCTCTGCAAGTAAACAAAGATGGAATTAAAAATAGAAGAGAGAAGGGTTGAATTATGATTAGGATTATTTTGTTTGACATCATCACACATACTTACAAAACCCGCAGATCATAACAGTTTTGTAAATTCGGAACGGACGTCAGGAGATTAGACTTTAAATCTCTGAAATTAATTGAAAAGATGTTATTCAAAGGATCGATGTCTTTTTTGATGAACAAAATGTTAAATTGTTCAACTACCTACAAGCTTTTGAGTTTGGGACAGAATTCACACAGATTGACAGGAACATATGTTAGATGAGCACGATCTAAACGTATTACTTCCAAGGATTGCGTGCCATTTAATGTAGGAAAGTCTTCGAGTTCCCTGACGTTCGACAGTATTCTGAAAGATGAATTTGAAATGTAATTTTGAAAATGTAATGCAACATTTTTGACGACGCGTAATAAAATTTTGTACTCACAATTTACGTAACTTTGGAAGATTTTGGAAAACAGTGTGATGAATATACTTAATAGGGTTGCCTCGTAGATCTAAAGATACCAAATTCGTCAAGTTTTGCAATACGTTAGCTTCAAGCTTTCTAATTCTATTATTCCCTAAGGATCTGGTAAAAAATATTCAAATCAATTTACAGATATAATGCAAAAATTGTATTAGTTATTAAATTAAATTTCTATTAGTTATTATTTCAACTCCAAGTAAAAGTTTAAACAAATATGGGTTTTGGAAAAAAAAATTCCTTACATTGTATCTCACCGCAAATGACAGTTTAAATTTTACTTGGAATTTTAATGTATTAATTTATTAGTTGTGACTACTCACAAGTCTTGAATACTGCTGATTTGAGTGACTGCTTTAGGAATAGTTGTTAGTCCATTGTCATCTAACTCTCTGAAATGATTGTTAGGTTTTAATTTTTTTTTTTTTTTTTTTTTTTTCATCATCAAATTTATGTCAAAGGTGGATCATTGAATTAAAGTGGGGTAAAAAAAATGTGTACAGCATACATACGTACAGCACTTTGAGTCTTGTTAGATTTTGAAATGCGTCGACATCAATGATGTACAAACGATTGCGTCGAAGTAACCTGTAAAAGTAAACCGATAAGGAAGCTTTGATCATTCCTCATCCATACACAAAGTGTCATTGCCATTTTTGTCCTCTGCATCAAGACTTTGAAATTCCACATATTTAAACATTTAGCAATGTCTATTTATATTATTGTCGGAATTCCCACTTTGAATTGGATCTACTGTTTTACATTTTAGATAAAAACATATATAAGATAACGATAAAAAAGTGAATACAATTTTTGCAAAATACCAATGACACTTATGAAAACGGTTTGATTCTCAAGTTGTGAACAAAAACTTACAATATCTCAAGGTTATAAAACATTTGGAAGGCATTTTTTGGAATATTTGTCAAGTTATTGTTTGTCAGATCTCTGCGAACAAAAAAAAGCAAAATTAAATTAGATTCGTGCAGTTGTTCTTTTCATCCATCCGAAAAAAATCAAAATTTACAATTTCGATTCGTCGGCTCTTTCTCGGAATCAATTTGTAATAAATTTGGTATTGCTCCTCTTGCGAGCGAGGGCTAAAGAAAATGGGATCGAATTGTAATCTTGTCAACACAAAATGAAATGTTCGAACGGAGGCATCTTGTTTTTGCGTACACGTTTTTCTTTTTGCTAATAAAATAGATTCTTGATTTTATTCGTTCTAAGAAAACTATAAAATGAAGATGACTTTTTAATTGGCGGTAACCATTTTGTGTTGTTCCATTGTTTTAACTGATACTTGTGCGAGTAAACAAAGAGGAAGCGATGTAACTGTTGGGCTTGCAACTTTTATCCCGGCCAAAACAGTAAGCTCTGAAAGCTAATGCAATACGAATTAAGATAGATCGACGGTGACTCGATGAAAGTGCTTTCACTCGTTTTGCGCGTTCACAGGACCGTCACCTACTTATGAACGAGGCATTCTCGCGTATACCAAAGTAAAGTATTTCTACGCCCAAGGCAATTTTTAGTGATACCTCCAAGGCACATGTCAAACAATTATTCGTCATAATTCATTGCAAACTCGTACCGTACACCAGCTCAATACAAAACGTTTCTGATTCATCTTTTTTGTACATTACACGGTCAATTTCGATTTTGTATGCGCATCTCGTTTTTTTCTTTTCTTTTTTTTTTTTTTTTTTTTTTAATCAAAATCAACACATTTGATTTTGCATTAAATCTAAAATTAAAATCACAATTGAATGTCAACTTGTAAATTGTTTAAACATGTTTGTATGATTGTTTTAAATTTAAAAGTCGAATTTTATTTATTGAAGTGAGGAATTTGAACCCTTGATGAAATTATAACGACCACGATGGGATAAAGTGCTTGCTGTCGAACCTGCTAGTTGTGGAAGCGATAAAATTATTAGAGCGCTATTAATCAACGGGCGACAGTCTACATAAGGAGCGAAAAAAAAAAACGTCGTCAACAAATGGACGTGCCTCTGAATTGATAAGATGGATAGGGTCTCTGGGTCGAAGGAAGCTAAGATCCTAATTAGTTGCATAATTTTGATTTTGTACAATTATTTATTATCAGTTTGTCTCACGTGTGCAAAAATGATTAACCCAGTTGCGCGCACTTTATTACAACATCGAATATTGTATCTGAAATTAATATTCGTTTTAATGATTTCGTGCATGTGACAATAAATTTAATCGTGTCGCATAAGGATTACTAGTAATAACGAAAGTTATGAACAATGGAATGGAAATTATTCAATTTTTTGTTTAATCAAACTTTTATGAAGATTCTTAAACGACGATGAAAATTCATTTTGTCCGATAAAAAACTCAACTTAAACAGAATGGAATTTCAAATTGTTTTTAAATAAATGTTTGATAGATGTAAATGAAATAGTTACGCATAAGATCGATAACTTTCTTGTCATTTCTTTGAATCCAACAAAATTTAATTGGCTGTTTCTACAGTCGAATAGCTTGTATTACCTTAAAAGAATAAGTTTCTAAGTTGAAAACAACTTTTTCTCATGATGTGTTATATAAAATTGTAAAGCATGACCGAGACCAAAGTAACAACAAAAAGTACAACTTTAATAATTTTGCCAAAAATTTGTTCGTCGTATATAATTGAGGCCAAGCGAAGAGTTCGAAAAGTGAATAAAAAAGAGTGGACATAAACTATAGAAAAGGATGGATTTGAAAAAAAAGAAGCGGTATATTGTCTCGAGCGCGAACTTATACGCTCAGCAAAAATAAAACTTTGGCAGTCGCAGTGAAGTAAATATGTGTGCCCTGAAAATATATGATTCCGGTGCGCAGATGGTTCCGAATTTAATTAAGCGCACCGATATTTCCACATGATTGGATTTGCATGTGCCAAACTTCAGATCGATTTTTCTTGCCGGATCGGATCGGTCGCAATTATGATCGTAATCGCAGATGATATCGGTCGCAACCTCAAAATTACAAGACCAGATTTTGTAAAATTAAAAATTATTATCCGATATCTTTAGTTGTTATTCAAAACAAAAATTATATATGCGACAGAAAAAAGAGACAAAGACAAATGGAAACAGGGAGAAAAAAAAAATAGAAACTTATTTCCAAATTTGCAAGTTGACCTCGTTAAATTTCGTTTTCAATAAATTTCACTTCAACGGGTTTAATGTTTGAATGATAAATAAAATTTGATGTTTGTTTTGATGTACAGCGCTGGGTATTTTTTTATATTTTGTTTGATAGTGTATTTATATGAAAATAAATGCCACGTCGTGACCTGAATAAGGTTTATGAAAATTGATGCACTTTAGATTATAAAAAACTGAACGGTAGTTTCCGGTAGTGATAATTCAATCGATTTAATCCTTCTCGAAACAAAAAGTTGAAATTATAGTAAAGAATCATTAGCGGCAAATCATAAATTAATAAAAGCGCGGCGCTTTCTTGTTTAAAATTAGCCAAGTTGAACGATGAAATCATCATAAATGTCTGTAAAAGTTTTTGTTTAAAAGTCTCCAATGTGCATCATTAAAATGCTTTTTAAGCTATCCTCCTTTTTTTTCCGCCAAGTGTAATTCAAGAATCGGGTCAGACCGATTTGCAGTTCAAAAAATTAAGAAGCACATTTTTTGAAAAAACATTGTTTATATTATATATATTTATACCATGCCGCAATCAGCGTTTGATAGTTCCGTTATAGATTGTTATTTTTATAATATTCACAAGCAATCTTTAGCCACGAAATTTGACGATCGAATAAATTTGAATTCCCGCGTTCCGCGTCGTAAAATAAAATTGCGACACGGCTTCTTATATGATTCTCGTTGATGACAATGTGCTGCTGAGTAATCGCTGCGCGCGTGTTTTTACCCCAAATATATTTTTCCTTCAGGTTTTTTCACTTGTCTATGTATTTTTCCACTTTTTTTTCACAATTTTCATTTTGTTGTTGTTGTAAAATTTAAATTTATTTATCTATCTATTTACTTAATTTTCATTTTTCTAAATTTATCTATATTTATTAGTTGGAACTTTTTTTCTGGTTCCAAAAATATAAAATATGAAAGTTTGTACTATCAACAAATATTTTTATTTTATTGTTCTTCTTCTTTTGTTTAGTGTCGCAAACTTTTAAGGGTTTTTTTTTTTTCAAAACTTTGTACAACGCAAGCTGGCAAGATTTTAAAATCGCGCAACCCGAATAAGCAGTAAAATTTATTGCCAATAGATACGAGCTCTTTTATTCCTCCATGTCTTAGCTAATATTTCTCAACAGGAAAATCCAATAAAAATTAATTGGCCGTAACCACAAATTTTCAAACAAAAATATAAAAATCAGTTGAAAATAAAAAAAAAATTGTACCCCTTCTTTTTATTTCGACACTTCTCCCATTTTTAAACAATAAATTGAAATTTGCGCGACATTTTCTTCTCTGTCCCGTGAAATACGTGCTTGAGATGAACAATGAAGTGGGCCGATAAAAAAGTAAGTCGTTTTTTAAATTAACTCCGCGGAAATTGAAACGATAAGAATTAATATTATTTATACGCCAGTTTATAGCGCAGCTCGTGGAAATATATCGCTATATACTCGCCTCTCAACTTTTCTCATAATTTTCTTTTCATACTTTTGTTTTGTCACTTTGTCATCAAAAAAAAAAAAAATCTAATGAATGACCTTTTATCTTTTCAACAAATCCAGAACAAAATTCGCCTGGCAAAAATTGTGCATCAGAATGAGAAAACAATCTATTCTGAATTACCGAATTACAACAATGAATATAAACATATTTTAAAATCATTCCAATTAATTGATCCAATTTAATTGAAATTTTAATTTGATACACTTGTAATTTGAAGTGTTACATTTTAATTAAAATTTGTTTTATTGTTCGATGAAAAATGTTGATCATTAGTTTGTATCTTACATCTTGGTGACATTCAGAAGAATCGGTTGAAAATTGTTGGCGGCGTGATTAAGATGATCAATGGACCAAAAGCCGGCGCTCCGACAAATGAGTTCCCTGCCATCGGCATACAAGTTACACTTATCATCGGAAAGATGATCACCAGCGGCATAAATAGCAGTCACGACTATGAACAAGATTATTCGATCTGGATTCAATTTCGGCTTTCTTCTCTTCATCTTGGCCTGCTTTGAATTGGCCCCCCTTCTCGTCACTGATCTAATCCAGTCATTTTGAACGAGCCAAAAGACTCAAACTTTGATCACCAGCAATTGCTTGCAAATTCATTATTCCTTACGATCCTCGAGTTCAGCTTGCCTTAACACCCCGGCATCAAACTCCTACCTTGTTTTGGAGTTTGGACAACTTGCATTATCATTTGCAAGCGAATCTCATATTTCGGATTATAGCTTTAGATGTCTCCGACTGATTACATTCAAACTGTCGACGATCTGCGATGCGAACGAGCCGAACTGTTTTTCATCCCTCTATGAATATTACTTTTGACCATTGAACATTTGTTTGATTCAAAATTTTATTTCGATGAAGACAGTTTATTTTGATTCTCTTCTTTTCATTCAGAAAAAGAAAGAAATCTTGTTTTTTTCACACGCGCACCAATTTGTGGAACTTTTGTATTTTTTCTTTGCTCGGCACCTGATCGCGCGAATTAATTGGAGTACAAACTTTGCGCAGGTTCGCAGCGACGAACCATCGTTCGCAGAAGACCATGCAACACTGAGTCGCCGCGACTGCGACTCGAATATCCAAGCGCGGACAGTGCTCTTGCTCATGTTCTCTTCTGGCTCCGCATGAGATGTCATCGATCGCCCCTCACCCTATTATATACTCAATTTTACATATATACCAACCTATCCCACCTTATGTATTAAGGTTTCACATATTTGGCCATTTTTCTAAACCGTCTTTAGGTTTTTTTTGTTCCCGAATGATGGTATATAATAACAAAAATAGGGCCATTCAAGTTTAAGTGATTAAAGTTTTGGTAATGGCCCCTTAAGAGTTGGCAATACAAGTCACCAACATCTGGCTTATCTCTTTGTCAACAAAAATGACCAAAGTTTGTAAACATTTTTGCAACTAGTGGAATTTTGATATGATACATTGCACAGACTTAACTCTGATAAGAAAAATTGAAGGAAAAATTGTTATGGTCCGCAGTGCCCACGTTTAGTTTTTTTTTTTTTTTTCTCTTCTTTAAATGGACTGTTTCTGCAGTTATGCAAGTTAAGAAAAATAGACTTAGATAAATATGGAAATATTGCAGGTTCTGTTTTTGTACGGTTTTATCTAAATTTCGAAACAAGGTGAAACATGATTTGAATTATTCGGAACTAATTTTTTTGTAGTTTTGGTTTCTTTTCTTTTCAATTATTTTACTTGTTTCTTTTTTAATTTAGATTTTCATCAGTAAAAAGTTTAGCAGTTGAATGACATTTTAAATTAAAATAATTCTATCTTTTTGGCCATCCGAAACTGTTCATCATCAAGTTCCCTCAGACGAGATGTTTAATTAGTTAAAAGCTTTTTTTAATAATCCATAATTTAATTACACAAGTCTAACTCGTTGGTCGCAGTCAAAAGTTTGTTACAAAAATTTATTCTATCTTTCTCAGCAATTAAACTTGTAATATGAATATTCGTTTGATCGAAATTACACAACCGTTTGAATGATATGTTTTCTTGGGGATAAATTTCATATACACAATGTCGAGAATTATTTATGCATTTCCGAGAAAACTACTACGTTTAACAATTTACGATTTCATAAATCCTCTTGTAAAAATGTTTGTACATAACTTATCAAGCAAAATTTGATGAAAGGAGATTTAAAAAATAGCAAAATTTAATGACGCGATAAAAAAAAAGAACTATAAAAAAATGCTTGATATCTTGATTGAAAAGTAATCTCTTTCGTTAGAAGGTTGATTAAGTTATAACGAAAGAAAATTTAAGATTGATTCAGCCTAAAACAAAATGATAGTTAAAATTTTTGACTACTTGGTATGTGTGTCAGGTGGTACTATTCTATTATTAAACTTGTATGATGATTAATGAACCCATTCATCTAACAAAATGGACAGCTTAAGTTGACCTAAAATTTTGGAGAATTTTGTATGAAAAATCCTTTCTCCTGTTTGATAGAACTTTTTTTTTCAATCCAGGAAATTGCTATTAGAATTTTTGAACTCCAAAATTGTGTGAACATTTTTTGTGGATTCATTTATATAGTAGGTGAAGTCGGATCTGCATGTCTGGCAAATGCAACAGGATAGACACTTATTCTCGGTGGATTTATCCGCAATAGTAAACTGCGAGGAGTTTGAACCGTCCCCAAAGTCCAGGAGGCGAAAAATAGGCAGATTTATGCGATGCTTTATTTTTTGCACGCTGACTTTTATTTATGAGTAGGGGGAGGGCACAAATTAGTGTCAAGTTATGGACACCGGCATCACAAAAAATATACATTTTCATATAAGGAAATGTTGAGAGCAAAAAAGTGTTCTTTGAGAATTGCTCTTATTCCAATTATGGCTACTTTTCTTTTTTTTTCTTTTTATTTTGGTGTTCACATGAGTGTAACAACCTCAACCTGAGACACTATTCACAAACAAGTATACACTTATTGTTCTACCTAATGTAGCGAAGTTGAATTGCCACGAAAGTGCTTTCACTCGTTTACTTTTTCAACAGAACCACGCCGTCACCTACTTATAAACGAGCCACATACGATAGCACTGCAAATCGCAATCGTATATATTTTCTGCGTCGCCGGCACTTTTTTTTCTTCTCCCCCTCTTCCTTACTTTTTTCTCAGTCATTTATATGATTCTACAACGATTAACCGCGTGCACATCTTAAACAATTATTCCTCGTAAATCACTCGATTTCAATGTGAATTATAGACAAATAAAACTCGATGGTATAAATTGTCTCTCATTTTACGCAGGCAATTTTTCTTTCCCGTGCATTTGAATATATATATTTTTTTTATTTCTTCATAAGTTGTTCAGTTCTTTTTTGTCATTTTTTTTATTTTTTTCAACTTTTAGATCAGAAATAAATTTGAATAATAGTAGGTTTCTTGAATTATAAATAAATGCAACTTAAATAACTGTCACTAATCCCCCATTATTACACAACAACTTGGACGGTTTTTCATAAAAAGATTATTTTTCGCGCTCGTAAAAGTCCAAGACCCACCATCAGGCTTTATAACTAGGGATCTACGAATGGAAAATAATTTATGCAAATGCCCGTGAAGCCCCACTCTCGGAGATTAAAAAACATTAAAAGTAGGCTTCAGCTAAATTCAATCTCGCACGAAATTGAAAATTAAAAACAATGTCTGTTGAACGCTCTTCGATGTGTTTTTCATCTTGACAAATAAAATTCTCATCACGACTTTGATCGCGAAAGTTTGAATCGAGGAAGAACAAGTTTTTCTATTAAATTTTGCACTTTTTTCATTAAGAGACAAAAATCAATGATTAGAGGTTGAATTTCTTTTAGATATTTATTTCGTCAAGCAACATTAGTTGTTTTTATACGTGGTATAGAGAATTGGGAAGTTTATGATCTTATGCACTGAAGTATGAAATTGAAAAACGTTTTTTTTTTTTTTTTTTTTTTTTTTTTTTTTTTTTTTTTTTTTTTTTTTTTTTTTTTTTTTTTTTTTTTTTTTTTTTTTTTTTTTTTTTTTCGTCAGGTTCTGCAATATAATTCATTAATTCGTTACGCGACAATAATTTACTATAAAAAAAATCACTTTATTTAGGACAGTTTATTTTAGAGCAGTCAAAATTTGACTGCTTGATTCCAAGTCATACTTATGTCGAAATCGATTGTACAATTATCAAAACTCTTCATTATCAGATTTTGACCTCAACATTCGTTTCGCGTCAGATTTGATTTTTTTTTTTAGTTTTAACTAAAATTTATTAACATAATTAACAGAATTATTTTAAAAAAGTGTTCATATCATTCATGGAAAATGAATTTTCTTATCTAATTGCGGTATAAAATAAATGAATTCCTAATCTGTGATCCCGATCTATTATCATTATTTTAAGAAAATTATGTCTGCCAACTTGTAACAGATCATTAAAAAAAAATTCTTTATCTAAGGCAGAGACTTGAGAGGAATATACATAATTAATAAGTATGGAAATAAAATATTGTCACAAACTGACGTATGATATTCGACTTGAATTTATAATTAGAACCAAATTATTCTGCAGCTATAATTTCATGAGCAAAAATGTACTAAGACCTTAAATCAGCAAGGGCAGAGGAAACGCACGACATAATTTACCCCCATAACAAACGTCTCGTGAAATTTAAAAAGACAGGATTGAACATGGAAAAGGAATTGATTTGAAAACGGATGCAACCGTTGTTTTGTAGCCGAATTTATGATCTCAACGATCCAGTTCAATTTCATTTTTGCATCCAGTTCGTGCCACTCTGATTGATCATCTTTTGCCACGCAATTCAATAAATAAATTTGTCACATAAATCATAATCCACCAAATTGTAAATTATAAATTTAACAAAAGAGCGAAAATTTTTAATCAAATGAAAGGTTTAAAGAATTATGGATTTGAGTTTAAATACTGAAATTTGAGTTGAGTTTAAATAATGAAAGTTAAAATATATTAATTTCCAATGCATTAAAACAACGTTTTAATTAAATTAATGAGGATGATTAAATTCAACTTTAAATTTGAATGTCCGTTTGAAAATTAAAAAATGATGTTCGCAAATGTTTCACTTATGATGAAATAGTGTTTTGATGACATCAAGATGCTGAGCAATCATGGTGTACGCTTTTATGTTACTGAGACATAGCGATACATTCAATGTCAATTGTACAAGAAAAGAAGAAAAGGCGGCTGAGTGAATCTATAGCGCGTCTATCGTTATCTCGAGATACTGCGAACTAAGATTTCAAGCACGTAGTGTCACACAAGTACGTGCCACACAATCATTTCAGCAGCTAAGATTTAACGCGTTAGTGTCATCCTGTTATTTAAACTGCTCAGCTTTATGTCTCTGATCCTGCGAGACAAATTTTTTGATTTCAAGATGTTTCACATTTTTCTTCTGCCAATAAATCTTGCACGCTGACTCTTTTTGTGCCAAGCCTGTCATGTCCTTCTAGATCCATTTGAAATATATCAGTTCAAATTTAATACCAAGAAGTACTAAAAGACAATCTTTAATATCAACAGACGAAAAATTTCTCCAATGAGAATGAATGTTATTGCATCATTGTGTTCAAGAGAAACTTTTCGCATGAATCAAAAGATTGGTCGTAAAATCAGAAAACAAAAATATTTTTTCATACATTTATCTGGGCGATAGATTTTTTTAAGAACTTTAGCCTGTTCATATCGACGTTAAGTCAAAGTTAACAAGCAAAGTGGAGAGAAACTCCATGACATGATTTCCCTTTAATCAGACATTTAGATTCAAGGATTGTGAGAAGTGTGCTTTCTGACAATATCCACCCGCATGTTTCTGCAGAAGAAGCTGGCATTTATGGGGAACGTTACGTGTTTGGTTTGTTGGGGTTCTTTAAGCATAAATTTACCGATTATATACATGTTTATAATAACAAAATTACAAAATTATAAAAATAATTGAGAAAAATTGTTTAAACAAAACAATTGTTGACCAGAAATATGATATTAAAATAAATTTACATATACAAAATGTTCAAAAATTGGGAAGTCTTTTTAATTAGTGAACAATTATATGATAAATGCTAAAATGAATTAACTCGGTATTGTAGATTTGAAGAAAATGAATTGTTTATTCCCAATTTGTTGCCTAATGTGACAATCGAGTGTGAATAATTTAAACAAAATAAGCTGCGAGCTGAGCCATTTTGTCTTTAGGCGGCCGAGGTTTGCCTCGATGACGGCCTTTAGCATGACCCCGGCCTCTCAAAGCCACCGGCTTAGAGGCGACAGCTCGATGCTTCTCAACCAGCGGTGCGAATTCTTCGGTACAAAATACACAGCCAGTCATTTCTGTTGCATCGTTTGGCAGTTTTGTTTTATCCTAAAATCAGAAACAAGAACAAACAAATTAACTCTTTAATTTTAGTATACATAATCAAACAAATATTTAAATGTAATATTTAAAATTAAGTTTCGAAGTAATTTCTAAAACTAAGAAAAACTGACTAATCTCTAAATATACGATACGATTTTTTTAGTTTCTTCTATTTGCATGAATTCGAATTTATATTAAGTCATTAGTTTCGAATTATGTCAGAATCTATTTTGATTGATAAAAATTATATTTCTTTTAGTCTGTTGGCTTGTTATAATGTTACTTAAAATGTTAAGTACAAAGTAGTCATTAATTTGAGATTTGAACGTCAAGTTATGTCAGAATAGAATTCCTGATAAAATGTTCATGATCTGGGGTTCGATTTTTTGAAACGATATAAAAACGACTTGTCATAGAATTATTATTCAGAAGACGTCGAACTCCGGTGAAGGCACGAGCCAAGTCACGATTGTTCAATATACTAGTCGAGTTTTTGTGTTTCGCACTCATTCGTGCCAATAAGATTACATCACATTTCAAAAAGGTAAGATATTAATTTGTGCACATTTTTAAATAATTATAAATCTTTTGAATTGTAATCATCCTATTGAGCGATTTCACTAAATTGAACATTGCAACGTGAAAACTCAATAAATGTTATAATTTTTTGTTCCTTTTCGCAGAACCATGCTGATCCTTTGTAACCGATGCAAAGTGTATTATGTCGATCAATGTCCTTTGCACAAAAGAAAGTAAGTCAAAGTTGAACAAATTAAATAAACAAAAAAAATTCTTTGATAATTTTTACAATTAATTTTGTGTTATTTTATAGACGCATCTGGAGCAATCATGACAGAAGACAAAAGAGAGCATACAATCTCAAGCAAGCAATGCTTCATAGATTCGTTTCACTATTTTAAGATGTTAATGTTATTATTAGATTGTAAATATGCTTGTACCAAAATTTCATAATTACTTTGCTTGTAATTCAAAGAAAGCAAACTATATTCATTTGTGATCAAATTCGAGGTTTAATTTTTGTAAGAAATAAAATAGAGAAATAGAGTAAAAGGGTGAAAGAGAAAATTACCGGTTTATATTCAACGGTAACTTGTTGAGCGCTACAATTGTCGCAGGTCTCGCTGTTGACGTAGACTTTGTGTGCATTTTCGAATAAATATATAATAACGTCGCATCGATTGCAGACCAGTTTCCATTTCGGGCCGGAAGAAGGATCAAAAACGAGAATGTCCGAGTCGCATCCCGGGCAGCACGAAATCCCATTAGTGTTCATGCCATGTGGGCAAGTTGGGTGCGTGCACATATTGCAACTGCTCATCCCCTTTTTCATATCCCTATAACGGTTCACATATTTTTAATACAAAATAAATACACATTTTAAATTGCAAAAGTCGATTATTTATATTTACTATATCAGCTTTAATCTGACCTGAAAGGAGGATTGTTGTAACAGTAGGGACAAAAGACGTAACTTTTGCCTCGCGCGCCTGTAGAGTAAGACAAAAGTTCAAAATCGTCCAGGGGACATTTCAATTCTTTGTAAATTCGTATGTTTCCGTTCTGCGGCAGACTGTAAGTTTCGTTGCAGTGCGCACAATGCAATCTGGAGGGTTTTGTTTGTATGTATTTTATGTAACGACGACATTTACCGCACCTGAAATAAAAGGCAAGGCAAAATTATCATAAGTACTACAAAAATATACAAAATGTTAATTTGTGCTTGTGAATCGCGTACCTTGAATGGGATTTTCCGGATGCAGACAACGGAGAAAACGAAACTTCAAACAACTGGTCCATCGCATCAATACTTTGTACAAAATAGTGAAATTTCTGTTTGAAAATTTCAACAGTGTGCTGCAAAACGGCATAAAAGTCAGCTCGTCCAAGAGCAATCAAACTCAACTGCTCCTCCACCGCCGATCGCATCGTTGGTAGAACCAGCTCAGGATCAATCTAAGAAAAGGTTGAAATTTTAATGAGATGTGTTTGGGTGCTTGAGATTTAAGGGCTCTGAAATGTTGATCATAAATAAAAAGCTCACTTTTTGGTAACCGTGAACTAAAACGATGCCCAGAGAAGTTGGCACGAGTTTCCTTCCTGAAGCAACGTTCACATAATTACGTACGCAAATGTTGTTTATGTGAACTGGAATAGAGGCGTCCGTGCCGATCCCGTGTTTTTCCATCAGGGTAATTAATTCCGATTCGGTAAGATAATCTGGGGGCTGAGTGTACAATTCTTGCAACTTTACCTAAAATTAAAGATAAGTTTGCAATTTTAAATTGACAATAAACTTATAGCGAGCAATTGAAAAATTGTATTTTTTATAAAATTCTACCTCGTGAATACTGGCAAGGTCTCCGATTTTGAATTTGGGAAGACTTTCGTTGGCACTGAGAGCTTGCCATGTCAAAAGACTAGTATACCCCGGATCAAGAAGTGTGTGTCCACCACAAGTAAACACTTCCGAACCGATTTCAAATTTAATAGTTGTGCTGAGGTATTTACAATCACGAGCTAACTGTAATGACGCAATTTTAGAATTCATCATTCAAAAGTTCATCTTTTTGATTCTTGTTGAAATAAAATTTAGGATTGATTCAAGGATTATTATTTACAGTTGCGATAAAGTGTCGTGTGATGTAATCGTAAAGCCTCCACGAGTCCCCGTCTAATTCGTTTCTAGATGCAGATTTCATTGGAGTTATAGGAGGATGATCACCGGCATCGTGGCCTCTCTTCGGTTTGTTAATCCCGCTGGACAAAATTTTTCTCACTTCGTCTCCCCATTCGGAACTGTTTTGTTGCTGTTTTAATGTTGCACTAGAAATTAAACGTTCAAGTTTAACGCAATTGATATTTTCCAAAAATTAATCGGTATCAAAATTCATATTTATCTTAACCTCAAGTCGAAGTTTTGAGGATAAGACGTAGTTTCTGTCCTGGGATAACTTATGTATCCCTGCGTGTAAAGGCGCTCGGCAATTTGCATTGCATGATGCGGTCCCATTCCAAGTCCAGAACTTGCAACTCGCATCAGCTCAACAGTGTTTAGAGCCATTGGTCTTGGCTTTGTTTTTTCGCTATTCTGAATGTTCAGTACTCTGTAAAAAATTTAATTAATGCCATTCGTATCATCAATATTCAATCGTTTCAATTTCTTTTTAATTAAAGATGTGAATTTACTTTGCATAATGATGTTCCTTCACTTGGCTATAAAATATATTGGCAATTTCTTTGTCAAACGATCGAACTCTGCTCCAACTCAGAGACACGTCCATTCCCTCCGCTGTTTTTACAGTGACCTGTAAAATAAATAAAAATTAACACCGACAGAGAAAAATCGTTTATTTGATTTTGTGGAATGTAAATTTTGTACTTGTAAAACCCAGTATGGATCAGGTTTAAATGTTTGAATCTCATCGTGCCTCTGCACACAGAACCCTAATGTTGGAGTTTGGCACGGCCCGTATGAAATGAGTGAAGCATCTAGGTCTCCATATTTACCCTGAAATAAATTATCGATTCAGAAAAATCATTTTTATTGTTATTTTAAGTGAAAATTTCTCAACAAACGAAGTGTTACTTGAAAGAATTTCGTTTGATATCGGGTAAAAGCACATCCTATTCTCAGATCTAGCTCCTGTCGTGCATCAACGCTTCTAGCTTCATTTTCATTCGGTTTGACTAAAGTCGTCAGCGCGGATTTTATATCCTTTTCAGTAATCGCTGAGAATCGAGCTCTCCATATATCCTGTAAGAACAAAGGAAACTCATCTATTTGTATTTCCTCTAAAATAACAAAAAGAATTGAAAATCGATAGTTCTTTCAATCCTCACATTGAAATGCAGTTTTCGATTTGTCGCCTGCACAGCAGTGATGACTTCAAAACAAATGTTTTCGCCTTCCTTGTCACAATCCAACCATAATATCAAATAGTCGCAGTGTGATCCTTCCTTGCCAAGGAAATATTGCATCTTCAATTTAGGATTCGCTTCTTTTTTCTCCGTCGGGCAGGAAAATAACTCTGCCTGCAAACGAAAACGAAATGAAATTTTTGTAATACATTTTTTCTCTTTTGAATATTTCGATATCCAGAATTGTATGAAACTTACAGGATCAACCTTATCCCAACTGTTATATTTCCCTACAAAATCCAAACTCATGACATGTCCACAAACTGATGTCATTTTGTAATTGACAGTCTCATTTTGAAACTGCCCAACCCATTCGTGAACAGAACAGGATCCATTCGAACCTGCAAAAATATGTTCTTTACTTTCATTTGCCTATGCATTGTTAAAAAAAAGTTTTATAATTACAATTTTGAATTATTTTTGATTAAACATTGAATGGATTATTCAATAATCAAGAACTTAGACAGGTTGATTGTTGACAGATTTTTGACTTTATTGATTTTTAATTATTAAAGAGACATTGAGATAAACATAACCTATACCTTTTCGCGTGGAACAGCGTCCGTTGCTTAAAATATTTGCCAAGGAAGCAGCCAGCGAAGGCTTTTCAGCCACCATCAAAGCCGTCTTCATCTCGGCTTCGAATTATTTTCAACCGACGAAAAGTAAACTATTGTATCCTGTCACATCAATAAATAATCATACCGCTAGCTCTGATGAAAACTGTCAACCGCCATATTTGACGCTGATGCAAATCGTATATCCCCTCCCCATATATCTTTTTATAATAAAAATTTGTTATAACATATAAAATAAAAATATAACAAAATAAATTTGTCATTTAATTTTCAGAGTAAGTTTTGTTTGTTTTTTTCTCATCAATGTTTTTACTGCTTTCATTTGTTTATTATAGTTTAAATAATTTTAGGTTGGTGTGAAAAATGATGAATGAAGAGATAAAGTTTATTATCCAGATATAATTATGGGTATTTAAAAAGTTAGAAATAATAGTGACCGGCTATGTTACGTCACCGACTACATCACGCTTATTTTGGAGACAATTCTCATCCGTCAGGATGGCCGAGCGGTCTAAGGCGCCAGACTCAAGGTTCATTCCTTCTCAGTACACTGAGGTTGGGCGTTCTGGTCCTCTCTGAGGGCGTGGGTTCGAATCCCACTCCTGACATTTTTTTTATCTCACATTTCACAAAAATGTCTCCTACCAAATCATATTTTCTCCAATCAAATTTTTAATCTATTTTCATTTGTTATTAAAAAAAAAAATCTTTGTTTTTGAATTTTCAATTCTTGTTGAATTAATTCGTTTAACAAGTTACAATCAATTGTTGAATATTATTCAAACTCCATTCTTCTATTGTTAAAAAATGAAGTTTTTTTTTATCAACGCTGTCAGAATATTTTAAATAAAAAAAAAGTGAAACCGTGTAAACGAGTGCGAACGATGTACAGATAAGGCAACGACGAGGGAACGAGATTGTATCGTGTCAAGTGTACATAATAAGGTGAAATTAAAGGTTTCGCGCGTTTTTGATTTGCGTAACATGCTTAGTCGTGATGACTCGCGATTGCGCCTTCGTCGCGCGTCTATTACAACTTGTTATTGAAATTCGAGCAGACATAAAAACCCGCCTCTGGCCAGGACTCATTCCCTACAGTCAATCATAATCAGTGCACCAGTTGCCACGTTGAGGTTAGAACATGTCATCCTTCCCACCGGCCTGAGATTGATTTCTCCCGCAAAATACAAGATGACCAAGTTTTATCATATCCAATGCTCCACGCTCGTTTTTCTCGTCTACCTGTCAACGATTCGGCATGCGAATCCCTCGCCTATTCATGACACGGGATTGTACAATTCAACGGACAACATCGTTTTGCTGAATGCTACTAATATCAAATCCACCATTCTTGCCAGTAAATCAAGTTGGATCGTCGAGTTTTACAGTAGCTGGTGCGGACACTGTCAACGCTTTGCACCCGTTTGGAAATCATTCGCCAAGGATGTCTTGGGTAAATATTTTTTAAAAACATGCTTTGTGGATGTTTCATTGTTAGCAAACAACAATTATGACTGATAGCAAAGTTCATTATTTGATTATAAGGACAGTCAAAACAGCATTTTTTCAATTAGTTGAATATCTTAAATAATGTCTGCCTCATTTACTCAAATCTTAATTATAACTCGTCTGGATTAATCATTTGATAGAATTTGATGAAATTATTTGAAACAAATTTTTGTTTAAAAAATGTGTTTATTAGAAATAACGGAATTTGTTTAAAATTTGAAAATATATCTTCAGTCAATATGGCTCAATTTGAAGACTTAATTTCAGATTTGTCAAACATTGAATGACTGGTATACCTATCTTATCTATGTGTTATTATACCAATTTGTAAATAATTGTATACCTCCATTTCCGTAAGTCAATCATTTTTATATTTTACGAATTTCAAAAGAATAACTAGAAAATTAATTCTGTCATTTTTCACTTAACGCCTGCCACCTCAAACATTTTTTAACGAGCTCTTATGATTTCTTTTTATTAACGTCGATAATGTAAACAGCTAAGAATCCGTTGCAGGGACAACTGATTTATAGTTTATGAAAGAGGAATAAGATTTATATTGATCTAGCTATATGAAACATGTCGACCGAATTAATAATTCAAACAGAAACGTATTAAAAGTATATAATATATTGATAAAAGCAATTTTGAAACTTTTTTTTTATTGCCATGAATTATTATGCAATGCAAGTATTATGTAATCGATTATGTAACACCGAAAAATATTTACACTCAAAAGTTAGAAATACTTTTATCAAAACAAAACAAAATGTGCGTGATTTCCGATAATTTTTAATTATTAAAGAAAAAAAAAGAGAGAATGAATTATTTCTATGAGTTTGTCTCTAGAATGTTCAAACTCATTTAATTCTTATGACTTCGGTAAAGCTTTTTTTTTCTATCGTATTCAATTGTGATAATGAAAAAATTGGTTTCAGCTTGGAAAGGAATCGTCACGGTTGGCGCGATAGATTGTAAAGAGGAGTACAATATTCCGGTCTGCAGAGAATTTGAAGTCATGTCGTATCCAACGATAAAGTTTATTTCGATGAGAGCCAGACCGGATTCTCTTGGAGTGGAGATGAAGCGGTCGAGATCTGAGGAGGAATTGAAAGCCCACCTGATCAATCAGTTACAAAAGGAACAGCAGGAAGGAAGGGGTCAAACTTGGCCAAATATCATTCCTTACAAGTAACGAGCATTAGATCAAAGAACAAAACTTCTAATTTTCTTTTCTTTTTCATTTGATTAACGTTTAATGTTTTATATTTTGCAGGTCTTCCGACACAGCAAATTTATGGAAATCAGTACCCCCCACAACAAATCATATCTTCCTTATTTTCGAGCAAACGGACTCCACACTAGGAGCTGAAGTGATCCTCGACTTCCACGCCAACAAGGATGTTCACATTCGTCTGGTTTATTCCAGCAATGAACCTCTCTGCATCGCTAGCAAAGTTAAGAAATTTCCTAGCATAGTAGTTCTGAATCGTGACAACAGTCAGGTGAAGATAAACGTAAGGTCGTCGACGAGAGAATTCTGCGTCGATGCGATCAAAGAATTCCTGGGACTCAAAAGCGAGGGAGAGAAGAACGACAGTCTTTTAGAAGAGCAGCCAATTCAGAAGACCCAAAATCAAACCCAAGTTGAGATTACCGCAGTTGACCTGCCGGATGTCCTTTATCAGGCTGACCTGGACAAGACGCTTCAGTACTCGCTCTACAATGAAGTACCGTTGAGCACCATCGATGGGACGAAATTAGCCGCACTGAAGAACTACCTCGCTTTGTTGCAAAAATTGTATCCCTTCGGCAAACGAGGTCAACAATTTGTTAATTTTGTAAGGGCACAGATCGAAAAAAAGAGTAGCCTTTCAGGGAAGCAGTTTGTCGATACCTTAACATCGGCTGAATCGAAGATGCAGCCTCTGTTCTCAGAGAATTTGAACTGGGTGGGTTGCAAGGGCAGCTCAGAGAAATATCGCGGTTACCCTTGTGGCCTGTGGAGCATGTTCCACATGCTCAGTGTGAATCATGCCAATAGCAACGAATCCAATGATCCCATCGAGGTGCTCAAGGTCATGCACAGTTATGTGAAGCACTTCTTTGGCTGTTGGGACTGTTCAGAGCATTTCTTAGAGATGGCGGTGAAGCGAAAGATTTTCGAAGTGCGGAGCAAAGACGATGCTGTACTCTGGCTCTGGTCGGCTCACAACGAAGTTAACCAGAGGTTGTCCGGCGATCTCACAGAAGACCCAGCTCACAAAAAGGTTCAGTATCCTTCGACCAAGGAATGTCCTGAATGCAGACACGAGAACGGTAGCTGGAATCATGACCGGGTTCTGTATTATCTGAAGAACAAGTACAGTTACACTGACAGCAGTCAAGTGGAAGACAGTGGAGCGTCTGAGTCGATCAGGTCAAAGACCAGACGCGATTACATGAGCTCCGAGGAGTATGTAACCAAGAGGAAAAGCGGATGGGACTTCACGATATTTGATATCAGTATTTGCGTCGTCTTATATGTCGCATCGACGTTTATTCTGATGCTCGTGTGTATAAAGTTCGCTGTGAAGAAGAGTTACAGGAAGAAAGTTTTTCTACCGAGTTTTCTTGTGAAATCTTAAGGTACTGAACAATCGTGTTTTGCAACGTCGAAGACAATTAGATTCAAGTTACAGTGAAAGTTTGAGTGATCGACGCATGGCTAATTGTCTCTTCAAATCCAAAATTGTATTCCATTTTATATTCCTATACGATTGTGTAATTTTTGTAACAAATTGTATATATTAATGTTACGGTTGGATAACAAATTGTATAGATTTTTTAAAACTTGAGATCATTTTTATTGATAGATATTTTATTGTGAATATGACTCGGGTGAATTTTGTACAGCGACGATTGTGTTAAATCATGGAAGGTTGGAGTGTGTATTATTTCAGAAAGTTGTAAATTTAATATTTCATTGGCAAGTTTGATTTTAACTGTCAATCGCTAAACAATGCTAAATCAATAAATTATTTTCTTCTCAAAGCTTAAGAAGATGTCATTGTCAATTTAATAGAACTCAGAATGTCTTTGTTAGTGAATTATTCATTTGCATTGCAAATTTCCATTATTTGAAATTGATTTTTCTTAAATTCGACAGCTTACTGCTTTATCGACCGAAACGCCCGCTAGAGGTCGCAATACTTGTGATTTGCCGTGTAACATAATTCCTAACCTCTAAAGAACGAGAAAATATTGACATTTGTTGTTTGTTGTTGCAAGTGCAACAGATATTTAATTTCTCCTTACAGATCTATTAAAACAAAGCAACATGTCAGAACGTAAAGTTCTAAACGTAAGTACAAAGTTACATTATAAAATTACAAATAAAATGCAAAAGTAATCGAAATGCTGACATACAAAATTTCCAATCCAAACAATAAATTGAAATTTTTTTCTCTAGGCTAATCAGATTTTTTCGTTTAACTTTTCAGAAATATTACCCTCCGGATTTCGATCCGTCGAAAATCCCTCGCATGAAACTGGCCCGAAATCGCCAGTACACAGTGCGTCTTATGGCGCCTTTTAACATGCGTTGTAAAACCTGCGGTGAGTACATCTACAAAGGGAAAAAGTTTAACGCTCGCAAAGAAGATGTCGAAGGGGACGATTATCTGGGAATACGTATATACAGGTTTTACATCAAGTGCACCAGGTGTCTGCAAGAGATATCCTTCAAGACAGACCCGAAAAATACAGATTACGAGATCGAGGCTGGTGCGACGAGGAATTTCATGGCATTGAAACTGGCCGAGGAGCAGGCACAAAAGGAGGAGGACGATGCCAAGGAGGAAGAGGCCACGAACCCTATGAAGTTGCTGGAAAAACGAACCCAGCAGTCGAAACAGGAACTAGAGCTGCTCGAGTCTCTGGAGGAGCTCAAGGACTTGAATCGAAGACAACAAAAGATCGATTATGAACAGATGTTGCAGCAATATGACACGGTAGCTGCGAGACAAAAGACGTTGCAGGAACAGGAAGAGGAAGATGAGGCCTTGGTGAAGTCAATTTTTGGAAAAAAAGGAGCGGTCAAGAAAATTGTTGAGGAAGAAATTATCCCTTTGGATGAACCGCCTAGGAAAATGTTGAAGAAGAGTGGAACAAAAGTAGAGAGTAAACAAGAAAAAGAAGTGAGTCTAAGATGCTTCTTGAGTTTGATTATTATGAGATGTTGGATTTCTGTAATGATTTGTGATGTTTTTGTTTCATTTTAGGAGTTGAAGGAAGAAATCAAAGCGGCACCGTCCAGTTCTTTGTTCAAGAAATCTCAACTCGAAAACGTACCAAGGAAAAAGGCCAATTTAGGAATAGTAATCCGACCAAAAACGACGAATCAAAGTGAAGCAAAATCAGACGATTCAGAAAAACCGCAAAGTTCTAACAAGGATAACAATTCGGAGAAGGAAAAGCCAAGCGGACTTTCACTCTTGGCTGCATATTCTGATAGTGACAGCAGTGAATGAATGAATTTAAGATTAAGATTTCAAGAGATTTGTAAATAGTACAAAAGTTTTATTGTTTTAAATAAATAAGTTTGATTACAAATGACGTTCGTCAAAATTTATCGTCCGTTAAAATAAGCACTACCAGATGCCTAGAATTCTTGACCTGAAAAGTATTTATTTTGTATAATTAGTAAATTTATGATAAGTTGAAGTTTCTTAGTTCAAATATTTTATTTTCATTTACCGGGGTTTCTGCATTTTTAATTCAGAATTTTCTTTTTCCAGCATAGCGATTCTCTGCTCCAAATTAGTGCGCGATTTCTGTGCCCGATTCTCTTGATCCATCAAACGGTTTATGGTCTTTTTCATACACTCAATTTTTTTCTGTTTCTCGCTCAATGTCTCAATGTACTCGTTAATCAATTTATTATGATCATCGTGATTTCTCTGAAATATTTCTTTTTCATCTCATTGTGTTTCATAATTGTGTACATTTTATTTTCCTTTGCAGGTAATTAAATTACTTGCAAAACCTACCTTTTGCAAGTGTGCATCAGTGTTGTTAAAAACGTCCGGCTTCAAAACCTGAAAGACTTCGAATCTTTGCTGCAGAATCTGTTGCACTTTTTTCAACTCGCGATCTTTGCTCTCCAGGCTCAACTGCGTTTTCGTCAGAGACTTTTCAAGTTGTGTGTTTCGATCTCTCACTTCCACCAAAGAGCTCTTCAAATCATTCGTCTGCTGCTCGAGCTGTGCTATTTCCAGAGCTAATTTGTTCCTTTCCACATCGTCTGCTGTCATCAGCAATCGACTTTTCATCTCCAGCAGCTGTTTTTCCAGCGAGTGATTTTCTTCGCACCTACAAACGAAATCAAATTCAAACAATCGATCAGATCTAATTGACTGACTTATCAACCACAAAAAAATCAAACTCACATCTTGTCGAAATTCTGTTTCAATTTTTCGTACTTGTTGTTCAACAAATTATTGTTCCCTATTTCTATCATAAGTTGTGACTCGACATCAACGTTCTCATTTTCACTCTGAAAACAAATGAGATTTATTTAATTCAATTCCAATTATTTCAATTTATTTCAATTTTTTTTAATGTTTTATTAGTTGTTCAAAATTATACCCCTTTTTGAAAGATCATGGACAGCTGGTTTTTTGCATCCTGAAGTTCTTGCAACTGTTTTTCCATCTTTTCGATGTTTTCTTGAGCACATTTTAATTTTTCGTATAACACAATTTCGTTTTCCGTGAGATCCGCGTCTTAAACAGACTTAAACAAGTTATAAAGACATTCAGATTTAAAAAAAAAAATACAACCCATATGCAAGACCACACGAAACCACGATTTACCTTTCCCTTTGATGCTTTTTAAGTCGCACGTCATCTCACACAGGTTCATACTTTTTTCCTCCAACATTTGGTATTGCTGCTGTAAAGCATTTAGACTCGCCTCGGCGGCTTTCCTGTTTATTAAAAGATTTCACGCAAATTGAAATGTCGTTGTCTCAGCCGGTGAAAAAGCCACTCGCTATCTCACTTGGAAGGGAAGTTGATCTTAATTGGCAAGGAAACTCCTAGTTTCCCTCCCTAGAGAGATAACTATTACTTATCTCCCTCAAGATGAAACCGAACTTTTCTTTCGAGTGAAAAGTATGAACAAACCTCTTAGCAGTTTCTTCCTCGATTTCTTTAATGAATTCCTTCACCCTGCCCTCGGTCTCTTTTTTATAATCATTGAACTCCTTCTCCCTCAGATCATTCTCCTTTTTGAGCTCCTTGATTCGTAGCTCCAAGGCTTCTTTATTCTTTTCCATCAACGTCTTTAGATCTTTGATACCATGGTCCAGGTTCACCTCCTTCTGTCGTTGATGGGCCAGTCGCGTGTCCTTCTCTGCAACCTGTTCTTCAAGCTTCTTGATCTTCACCTTCATCTCATTCATCTGTCTTTCCAATGCATGTTTTCTCTCAATCAAACCAGAATTTCTTGCCCTTTCGGTGTTAAGTTCCGTGAGGGTAGCATTCAGCTTCTCAGACACATCATCTGAGAGGTTCTCTAACATCAGTGCTTGATAATTCTTAATGTCAGTAAGAAAATTGTTGAGCTCGGTAAACACGGAGGAAATGAGGATTTTGTAATTTGCTTGCATATTTTCCAGCGCCAAAGACTCCTCATCGTTGCTCTGCAGGCTGTCCAGTTTTGAGAGCAGCTCTTGGTCCTTCGGATCTGTCAGGATTTCGGACAGCTGTTGCGTCAACTCGGACCGTTTTACTAAAGTTGCACGACACATTTCCAAAAGAGTGCTCGGCATCTTTTCCAGCTTTGGCCTCAGCGAACTGATGAACTTTTCCGCTTTTTCTAAATCTATTATTTTGTCCTGGAAATAATACAAAAACACTCGTAAGATTGGTAAGAAAAGTTCATGCAATTTTATCATAAGTTTCTTTTATTACACTCTTACCACATTGACTCGTTTTTTATTGTTTCTTGTAGGTATCAAAGTAAACAGCACATCATTGATCTCTTCCACATCCTCTGTACCTGCAGCCAACATTTTTTCTCTCAACTCCATGGCCTCACTGTAAATCCTTTCGACTTCTTTCTAAAAAACAGTAGGTACCAGAAAAAGAAATTGATATTTTTAAATAATGAAGTTTATTGTACAAGTATGATCTCAACAACATTAGTTCATATTTTAAATTAAGTTAAATCAAGTTTTGTAATTGTGATAAACGAACTTGTTTTATTAGAAATGCTTCTTTAATTTCACAGGAATGTTTATTGAGTAGGTTACACTTCTTTTCAAACATCCTTTTGAGCGAATTCGCTGCATTAGTCACACGCAATTTGGACACGGGTAAATTTGTGTTCGGCATACTACGACTTTTGGTGTTTGTCAGTCGACTAGAATGTTCGTTTGGAAGCGAGGCCAGGTTTGATTTCGTCTCCGACTAAATCAAAAATTCAATTCAATTAAACAAATTTAAAAAGGAACCAGTTGATTTTGTTGTTTAATTACTTTTTGAGCAGACATCGGTATTTTGCTTCTATGCTTGACAGCCGAGAGGTTTTTTGACTCACTGTGACTTGACATTTTGTATCGCACTACGTGCTGGAGAACAAAAAAGGCAACTTTTTCTTTGCTTACTTTTTGGTAGACGGAAAAAAATTATTCGAGAAAAAAAAGACTTTTGCTAATCAACTTCAATACTTAAAATTCATTTTTAAATGACAGTTGCAAAAAAAAAAGGTTACAACCAACTTCGCACCCTAATGAGAAACATGTTCGACTGAGGAATTTTTAAATTTTATGGAACGAGATGAAAATTTTCTAATTAATTCTAGAATCGAAGCCGAGCGGTATGAAGTTGAAATCAAGTTACGATTCAAATTTTTATATCCGTCGGCGGATTTGTAACACGTCGAGTGTCATCAAAGATGCGTCGCGCATAAAAAAAGTTGAACCGCGCTTTTAACCGTGAGCAATAAGGTTTTTTTTATCTTGCCGCCGTCTTTCAGCCTTCTCGACGATGTTGGATTAATTTCGCGGATGAAATGCACCGACGCGGGAGTCAACTGAAGACGCTAAAAGCACGTCCTTATTTGCTATTTTATTCTTCCAGAGATTTTGCCCATTGATTTGAACTTTGCTTCAACGTGCTTGGAGATTTGAACGTCTGATTAAATGCAACGTTTTTTGTTATTTCAATTGTAATCAATTATTATATCAAACGAAAAAGAAAATTTTTTTTTGTTCTATTTTTTTTGTTTTAGAGAAAAATGGAACAAGATTGCTATTATTTCAACAACTTTACTTCAGTTTGCAAAATTTTTTTTTCTCAGAAATGTTTCTGACAGAGGTGAAAGTTTTTTTTTGATTCCGAGCTTTTTTTTGTTCGCGTGTCGCAATTTTTAATTGTTGATGTAACTCGTGACGCAGTTTGCAGAGGAAGTAATTTAATATTCCGCGCGAATGTCGAGAGAACATTTAAAAACTGACGCATATAATGTGCACAGCAGGTGGGAACAGAGAAAAGCACTGTAAAAACTTTCGCAGTCAGCGGATCTCATCATTCAAAAATAATCAAAGACTCTACAGATATTTTTTCGGTTGCTTTTCGGGTTAAAGGAAATGAGTAAAAAGGCATTCAAATTTGCATCATGCCTTTGAAGTTCATTACATTTTCATTTAAAAGTTTAATTGACCCTGATTAACTTTCAATTCGGTTCGATTAATTTGAATTAACCCGAATTTGAATTCCAAGTTTGTATCCGAACCGGTTGAGAAGTTTGAAATTGTCCTTCCCATTCACTTGAAACTTGCACCTTGAATTTGCATGAGAATGATGCAGCGAACAAAATCAGACAAACTTTTTGTTTGTTTAAATTTTTTTTTTAACTGTAAACATGCTTTGAATCAACTTTTTTTTAATGAAAATTTTGAAAATAGATTAAATAAAATTGTTAATCGAAGACTTGTCCATTCATTGGATATATTCATTGGACGCTGTTATTACCATCCACCGCAAGGCTGTATAAAAGATTTTCATCATTCAATTACCGAAGAAGGCCGAACTGGTCTTTTTCATCATCTTTTTTGCCCGCTCTTTTTTGATTACGAATTTCAGTAGTACAAAATACGTGAGTCTGCAAATTATTGCGCATCCCACAGTAGCTGGAAATATGAAGAAAAAAAACTCATTCGTGATCTTTTACTGATATATTGCTGAAAAGCAACTCGAGATGGGACGACAAAATGAGAAGAAGATAAAAAATTGATATGAAGATTTGGCAACCGTGAAATAAAATCATTCTACCAAAAATTTAATAAAATGTCTGTCCCAGGCTTATAACCCTGCAAGAAAACTAATAGTAATGTAATGAAAGTTAATTCTCTACGAGATCAAAAAGTTCTTAGTTTTTTTTTTTTTTGGCCGAGACATGATAATTGAGATAATGGTTTTTTTGGTCTTTTTATTTTCAGGCCGAGTAATTAAATTATTCTAAAAAGAGATTAAGATAGGGGAAGGCAAAAGGCAGGATCATTGGTTAATTAAAAGAGCGCAATTGGTGTGCGTACGCAAAGCAGTAGTTAGCGCCGTTTAGCGTCAGACCTCCGGCTGCGTGAACGAGAACTGCCATCCGACGAATTGGCAGACAGTCGTCGGGCAACCGGCGAGCGCGTTACACGTATTTGCGCACTCAGTCTGCGCTTTTTCATGGCGCGACTTTCTACGTGATTCTCACCTTGTGAATTTTCCATCGCAGTTACTTCACAGTAAATTAAGTGAGTCCTAACTTCATTAATAAATTATTACAATTTGATTATCAACAAATTGATGCAATAAACTATGTACCTCAGAAATAAACAATGAAAAAAGCAATTTAAAAAAAATTGTTAAAAAAAATATTCTTGCAAGAATTTTTCATTGCATCAATTTTTCTATAATATATAAAAGAATCTCTTTTGGAAAACATATTTTTGTGGATTGTTAAATTATAATTGATTATGTATGAAAATAATTATATCAATTATTATTATACATAATGAAAATAATGATATCAAAAACTCGTTATTGTTAAACGTTTTTAATTTTAGTCATCGGATGAAAAATGAGTCTGTTAAGTGCAGTTGCCAAGCTTATAGGGAAGATCGAGTAATCTGCATCTCGAAGTAATCAAAACAATTTCAACTGTCTGGAAACAATTAACCATTAAAGCTTCTAGAGATTACTTTTAAAAACAATCACAATTATCTCACTCGCTAAGTGGGCGTCGAACCCTCCGACAATTCGACAGGTTTTTCTCGCGCGCTTTTTCGCTGAGACGGCAAAATTAAAACTGAACCCCCGCAGCTTAAAAAATTCAAATCATACAACATCTTTACATGATCAAAACTTGTTTAAAGCAAATGTATTTTTCGTTATAAAATTGTCTGTGATTCACTTATTATGGTGACAGTAGGTTCAATAAAAATAAGATATGTTTAAGGTGAAATGTCAGTCAATCTCGTTTTGTCTTTCTTTCACTTGTGGATGCATCGTTAACGTTATCATTGTTACACCTATACGAGTGACATTTCACCTTAATAGAAAATCCGAGCAAATTGACACGTCATCTTATTATTGCCGGATCCGATTGCGGGATTAAATTTGAACTTGCTCTTGAACAAGTTAGATTCACATCTCAGGCACGATAAACAAACAGTTTATTTATTGATAAGACGGCAAGGAAATTTCGATCCTTTGTTTTTTATCTCATCGTGTTTTATTTCACACGCTTGAATTGCCACAATTTGTGTTGTCGCGTCGGGTGTCATTACATCACCGCGAAATGACACACACCACGTGACAAGTCATAATGAATAAATGAAAATACGAGACGTTTAAATTGATAGGTCTTGTTATAAAGTTATCCGCAAGATACTTAAGCGAAAATTCGTCGCATCAAGCTCAGATGGAACAGCAGCATTTTTATACGTCATTATGCACGAGAAGATACAGATTACACACTTATGTGCGAACGATGAGGTCGATAAAAGCGCGCCACGAGATAAGCCGCTTACGAGTCATTATCTGTCATCAAGTTAATACAAAAAATTTACCAAACATCTTCAATTTTTGTTTCTCGTGCAATATAAAATTAAAGTTTAGGCAAAATAAATTTCTTTATTTGAATTAAAATTGAATACAATTTTTGGTGGCTGAAATAATGAATGTTTATCAGCTCATGGATGTGACATTGGAATTAATCATGTGAGAAATAAACGACGATTAGAATAAAATATCTAGACGAAAACGATTTCAGGTGCAATACATGTTACGCATTATCCAAATACTAGAGAAACCAAATGAATCCCTACCTGAGCACACAAATGTTTCATTATGGGAATATATAGATGAAAACAAACATTACCCCTTGTTCAATAGCAATTTTTTTATAATACTGGTGTTGTGCCAAGTTGTGCTATATGCCAAGCATTTTAATTTAATTAACAAACTCATCGATGATGCTCTCTATCACTATATTGAAAATTTTGATTTAATTTAACTTCCCTTTGTTTAAATTTCAGCATCGCGTAAAATCGGAATTTAATTAGTTTAGAATTTAATTACATTACTTTGAAAATTAATTTGTATATTTATTTGTAACATTTATCATAATAAAAATAATTAAAGAGAATAATTCGCGGTTTTCATGAAAATATTTGTTGTTTTGTTTATTGTGAAATAAAGTAATCAGATGATAATTAAATACAAATTAAATTTTTGGTTGTTATACATTTTTTGGTTTATAAACGTGCGACGTTATAAATATACGCAAATCGTGAAACCATACGAGTTACTTAGAAATTTAATAATCTAACTTGTCCGTTTGAGGACTCAATAAGCGTGATACATGTATCGTGTCACAGTGACCGAGTTATGTTACAAAACAAAAAGGTTCTGTCAGTCTGAAAAAGTATGAAATTCGCCTATCAAAAAATTATCTCGTTGGAGCCAATTGAGTTATCTGTTTCTTCTCCTTCCCTTGAAAAACTTGTTCAAATATTTGCCGAAAAGTCAAGGAAACACATAATTAATGGAAACACCTTGTTTTAATCTTTCCACTAGGTTGATTCAATAAAGCACATAAAACAAACTTTAAAGAGCGCTCTCGAAACCGTCTTATCAACTTAGAATGACATTACGAGTCGTAAGACGCATATCTCGCGACCTTAACGACTGTCGCGGAATGATTTTGGTGAAATGTCTGTCGCGCCGAAATGGCCGTTACCGTTGCCAATAAAGTCGATACGCGGGACACAGACCGCCGCTCGCGCAAAACTTTTTTTCACGCAAATAGATCTGCCAGCTGCGCGTACATGCAGATGGTGCAACAAAACTTTTTTCAACCCTTGATTAAATTCTGGGAAACGTCAATTTGCAAAATTATATTCGCCCGCGAATTTCATTTTTGATCGCAAATTCTCAAACGAAAAAGTTTTCAAAAAGTTGCCGTCTCATGCGGGATGATAAATCGCACTTTTGTTATACATAGACCAAGTTGAAAAATGATTGTTCAAAATATATTTGTTAACCGTTCAAAAATTAAACAAACTTTTATTTGGAAAGAAAAAGAAATAATAAATGGCGGAAGATATGATTTTATTTTCTGCGGACAAATTTTGAGAACGGGATTGATCAACGATCTTTCATCATGGGGTTATCTGGCGCGTTCGAAACATTTCCGCGTTTGAGCTTGACCGAGTCACTTTATTACGCGAGAGACATTGACGGAGCACCAGGCTCTGGTTATATCGCCGCCGTTATCAGTGCTGAGTGGCTTCGCGTAGCTCCAATCGATGATCGCATGTCCAATGCTTTTCATTGCCATTCCCTGGGCCATTTCGCATTTCTTTAAATTTGCCTCCTCATTTTCTCTTCTTTTATCTGGCTTTCCAACTTTTAAACATTTTTAATTTTTCATCTTCATCAAATTTGTTCTTCTTTGTTCCAGACTAAAGTGTACAATTTGTAAACAAGATACATTTCTTTCTCCTTCAAATTCGTTTATTTTGTACAATTTTAATTTGAATTGAAAGATGAATTATCGAATTTCTTTTTAATTGAACAAATGAGATCAAATTTGTTGTTCAGATAATTGAAATTGAATGTTCTGTTTGGTTTCTTTTTACATTTTGCGTGTAGAAACGTAAACGTACGTCATCGTTGAACGTATCATGGAAGTATTAATGCATTTGCACGGGACATTGACTCGACGAAAGATCGAAGTTATGGAGATTGCACGTGGCCCATTTGTGTCACGCATACGTCTTCGGGTTAGACGAAAATCGTGTTCGCGGATCAACGTTTCTTACCACTTCATTGACACGTGCTCAATAATTCAAACCTCGCACTCTCCCTTGCACCACAGATGCAATTTTCATATTCCAATAAAAAATAGTACTTTCCGACACTCTTGAAGAGGGTAATAAATTGTTTCAGATCTCAGCGCTGTGAATTACGAAATAAAATATATAGAAACATAATAATAAAATTTCATTTCTAACAATAGTATAATTCAATGTTATTAGGATGAAATTGAATGTGCATGAATTGGTTATAATTATTGGAATCGAGCATAATAGTGGTATTAACTTTCGAACCGACAAAAATCAAATTCATATGCAACAATCTTTTAATTCGATGTATAATTGATAATTTAATTACATCTCATAATCAAAGTGAAACTAAATTTCAATTAAAGAATGTTTTTGGTCATTTTGATTATGGCCAACATTAAAGATTACATCTGAATGAATGGAAATGTGTATTGCATTTCGTAATGATGATGAATATTTGCACAATCCATTGAAATAATTTTAGCTTTCAATTAAATCCCGATTACACAACAATTTACAAGAATGTGTTCGCATGCGAATCGCGGTTTTAAATGGAATATGAAATCACGGTACGTTCTCCGGTTAGTTTGTGCTATACGGAAACATGTTTCTGCCAGGACGGATTAAGTGAAATTACTCGGCCGCACTATGAGGTTCCGATAACTCAATTTTAATACATATGAAATCATAAAATAAACAAAACTTAATACCCTGGTGAAACATTCGTATATTTATTGATAATTAACAGGCGCGTGTTTGATAGTCTTATTATGACAGTTTTTTTATAACCCAGTTATAAATGTCAATGTTACAAAAAGAATTTTGGATTAAAAAAAAACACAGCCAATTTAACTTGTCCAGTTTTAAAATTTTAATATTTTAGTTAACCTGACAAAAAGATTTGGGCATCAATATCGGGCTTCTATTAAACTGATATTTTGCTTGTTTTGTGTATCAAGAATGCAATAAATGCTCTCCCGAAATTTTGTAATAGTTTGTCGAAAAATAATTGATGAATAAATATTTGCAGCCATGGTCAATCATGTTGGTCGGTTTTATCGGATTATAGTTTTATTTTTCATCTCTAAAACTTTGTACGAATTTGGAAAAATTCAATAAATGAACCGTTATCAAAAAAAGTTGATGAAACAAATATTAAAAAGATTATTGATATTTTATATCGAAGCATTGAAACTAAAAATTGTATTTCATTATTTGAACAGATTATAAATTTTCATATTCCAAACTTACAACTCTGAGTAAGAAAAGATGAGAACCTGTAATATTGCAATACTTTTCTGAAACACTAAAAAAGTGATTGAACATTTTAAAATTATATAGAAATACGATGTGAATAAAATAAAACGAAGCTATAAATTGTAAAGACAAAAGCGCTCCAGTAATAATTAACCTATTATATTATCAAACAACGTTGAAGAAATCATTAATTTTGTCGACCGAAAGACAACGAACCGAGAAAAATATAATGAAACGAATAATGATTTATTGATTGTACAATATTAGAATCACCTTTTCGAGGGAGAGAAACAATTCCAGGAAGTGGAAATTCAATGAATATTCAAATTTTGGACAAAAAAGTTGTGATGCGATTTGTTTCCACTTATTTTGGTACGCCAAAGTTGAAAAAAACTTTTCAAATCTGTTTTGGATTGGAAGAGGACGCTGAGTTGGAAAAGTGAAACATGATTTGGAAACAGTTGAGGAAACCAAATCTCACTATTGTTCTGTGAGCGCAATTTTACGGCTGAAAGGCTATGCATTGGCCGATCTTTTGTCTGGTCAAAATTTCTCTGATATGGCGCAAAGTTATATCTTACATCAATTTAATATATTAGCTCAAACCAGGAATTTTGGCTGGCTCGTTGCCCATTATAGCTTTGTACGTTTTGCCACGCGGAATTCAAACAATCGCTGCTCAATTGAGATATTTTCCTGCTATGCTTTTCATTATAAAATCGATCGCTTTATTATCTCCTATTAAAATGAATTTCATAACTCCCATCTATTAAAATAAACATGAGTGACCAATAAAATAAAAGAAAATATAAAACAAATTAAAAAAGGAGATCCTTTTTCTGTTCAAATATGTTGCTTCAATTTAAATGATATATTTTGTTCTATTTTGTATCATTTGTTGTTACTTGTTTTTGATTTCACGAATTCTCACTAACATTTTCCTCTATCAGATACTTCGACCCTTTTGAAAAAAGATACTTTTCCAAAATAAACTCTGTGAGAAAGTCTAAGAAACTATCCGGGTCATGAAGCACTATGAATGCTTGGGTTTCGGCCAGCCCGCATCTTGTACATTTCTGCATGAGAAAATAAAAGTTAAGGCCATTGCCGTACATTCCCTTTGATGGAGTTTACGCTGTCACATGACGTCCTTTTGTAAAACTCATCACATATTTGTTGTTTGTGAAAGAGATTGTTTATTTCAGCTTGTTTATAAACATATTTCCACTTGGGTTTCTACTTAAACAATATGCTTTCGTTTTTTTTTTTTCAATTAAAAATTTGACAAAAATGAAACATGTAATGTTTATACAAAATGTTTCTTCTTTTCTAGATAATGGCACCGTGGAGTGATTCGCACAAATTTACGTTTCTGCTTCTGATTGCGGTAACAGTATCCTCGTCGCTTAGATGTGATCGATTGTTAACGGGAGTAACGGTGGAGCGTACAAAGCTAGACGATGAATTCGAAGTAATTCTGTCGAATCTCAACCGCACCGATGTTTTCGAAACGTACATGCCTAATACAAAATACTTGAGTAAGTTTTAATCAATTTTTCTTGAATCTTTATTGACATTCTAAATCACATTTTCTTTTAGAGCGAAATGTTCATCAAAAATAGAAAGCTTTGATTTAAGATTCGTATTTTTAAAAGCTTGACAAAAATATGCAGTTCTTTTCTTTATTAATAGTTTTCAGGGTTCTAAGTTTGATTGTTTAACGAATCGGAAATGAAGAATTAGTTCTGAAGTTATTGGATAACTTTCAGCGGTGTCGAAGAGTCGTCGAAAAGTTTGAGCTTGCAACCGAACTTGTAATCATCAACTCAAATTTATTTTAATTATCGAAGGATCAAGCGAATTACCTCATTTTAAAGCCACAAATTATGCAATTTGTGCTGAATAATAAATGTTAGTAAATATAATAATTCGAGCTTCGACGATAACGCGATTTTTGGTAAATGAAAAATTGTTTTATCGCATTGACGGATTAAGACAAAAATCAAATATGCAGTTGGCATGCTCATTAAAAGTTGGCAAGTTGGATGTTAATCAAGTTAAAATAATGGAATGAAAGTTTTGCGGTAAGAGCGTTTCCCGCGGATAATGTATACAAATTGACGGATTTGCGCTAAAAATTTTCGCACGAAACATCAAGAAATTGTAATATCTTGCAACTACATTTTTTTTAAGTTATCGTTGATATAAGTTGCAAACTAATTAATTAGTGGTTCTTGATGATCCCGCTCCGAGTGTTATTTAACTTTCAATTTCAGTTTATTTGAAACTGAAATGATCTCAAAAGCAAATAGACTGATGTATGTGCTCTTTTTGGAATTCCAGCGTAATTTACCTTCGTCGCTCGTTTAAACTACAATTTAATGCATGAAGAATGCGTTTAAGGTTTTTAAATTAAAACTGGAAAGACAATTTTACAAAGCTCTTTCTCGCAGATTCGAAAAAATGAAATTAATGAAAGAAGAGACCTTTTTTATTTAGTTTAATTTAAAATAAATTAAATAGAGGGAGAGAAGAAGGGGGAACTGTAGGAATGATTTAAAACGACTGACGTGCATGTCAAACATAACAATTCTTGTTCATCCCTCGTAATTCACAAGAAAATTTTAATTGTTTTCGTGACACGACACCACGGCTTGTCAAACAGACGACGATTCGTTTGATTTGTCTGCCTAGTCGATTGCTTTCCAAATCATCGATGCCATCAGCAATTGATTTTCCACTTCGTGTTATTCGTTTGCACATTTTCAATGCAAACACCAGTATACATTTTTTATCTGGATTGATAAATCCTTTGATCAAATCTGATCACATGAAAGGCAAACTTTTTTCAAAAAAGTATCACTTGTTATAAACAAATATTCTCGAATTAACATTAAGGTCAGTTTCGTGACATTATTTCATTTGCAACATCACAGGCACGTACCCAAAGGTCACAAACAAGTTTAACGAGATCAGAGAGTTACCGTGGAGATTATCCTGCTTATGATATCAGAATAAGTCAACAATGAAAACTCAAGTCCCGCAATGAATACCAGTCGTAACAATTTTTTAATCAGAAACCGTAAACACTTTTCCTTGTAAATCAAATGAGCTTAATAATAACGCTGGTTTAATAACATGGCGTCCAATTTTGTACATCAAAATGGCGAATTCAATATGAACGCCGCACGCGATTCACAAAATATTTCAAGTAACTCGCTTTTTTTTGTAAAGTTGAAAAAGAGAGGCGAAATAGAGTTGGGTTTTTGCGACCGTCGACTTGCAACGAAAGCCAGCTGTTTGGTGCATTTATGGCTTCTCATATAATACGTTACGGGTCTTCGCGACTGGCACTCGGCGCTTCACGGTCTCAATCGATGCTCATATTTTTGCGAGGAAATTGCGCCGTGAACCATCTTATTATTTCCTTTATATTTTGCTTCTTTATCCTTATTTCAGAATCTAAATAAAGAGAGGGCATTTTTTTCAAACAACAGACAAAATATATACTTATTCAATTCAGAATTCTTTCATTGAATGAATGCTCTCGTTACTTCCCGGAACTAATTATGAAACAATGTTTTAAATCTGAATGCTTACAAGCGAATTTAAATTTAAAAATGGAAGAATTTCAAATTTAATGCAGAAACGAATCGTCCGACTTCACTTCTAGTTATGGTTGATTCCTTGTCAAATATATTTATATATTATTTATATATTATATATATATTTTATATTATAGAAAAAATATTTATTTTCTCTTTGCCTAAAGCGCAATAAAGTAAATTCAAATCAGCCGGTTGCATTCAATCTATCATCATTCAATCAACCATCGTATATTTTTTTATTCGCACAATATTTCGTTAAATGTTCATTAACGATTTTAAATCTTTTTTTTTTGTTGTAGTTACCCTTAAAGGAGATAAGACTGAAATTCTGGGGGCCCGAAAATTCACAAGATTCTTTCTGTCCGTCGAGGCAGAAAATGATTCTCAAAGCAGCGGAATTCTGGACCTTGTGGACGACACTCTGAGCAAATTTTCAGATCGGTGTACGAACGGTGTTGAGGAGACTTCAAAGGTTCCGAAGGAAGAAATCTCTGTGATTTGGACCAGCCCTTCTGATGAAGCAGAGTGCATTTCCATTAGGTGAAATGCATGCACATTTTGTTTTTGCAGATCAGTATTTAAAACTTGATTAAATAGGGAAAGAACATAATTATTCACAAATACGATGGAGAATTGAAATTCAAATTTGAAATTACTTTTCAAAATGTTGGTCAACATTTTTGTACTGAGAGAACTGAAATGAAGAAAACTTGGCATTCATGATTCAAATAATTTGTGTAACATTGGCGTCAGATGAAAGTTGCAGATCAATGTATACAATTAGTCATTATAAACATTCGAAGTAAATCTTTAAGATGTATTTTTTAATTTATTAATAATGTAAGTTGTTAAATATTGAAAACACCAAATATAATATGGTATAATTATAAAAATGAAATGAAAAGTTGCGATCAAATGATGGGGAAATATATTTTCGATCCCTGAGATAATTCCTGTCGTTGATTACTTGCACACTATTTACTCCGGTGCGCTGTAATAACGCGTCATTATGATAACCCTGATAACCTTGAAAGCACGATAGCCGCCAATTGGGACAGCGTTAATGACATTGCAGTAACAATTATGGGTCAAAGTTAGTCTGTGTTTACAGTCACGAAGCTTCATTTGCAAAACTCGTTTCCCATCAGTTTTTATCATTCCAGACACGAAAAGCAGTTAAACGTTTTTCTCCAGTCGAGTTTTTGTGAAACAAGAAACAAATTTGCTTTCTCTCTCTCGTTCAGTGTTCTCATGAAAACAGTTTTTGTTTGTTGCTTCTCTTTTTTTTTAATTCTGGTTGTAAATATTTGTGTGCAAGGCTGACTGACAAATTGCCACTTGTTGCAGAGCAACTGTAATGGAAACGCTTGAAACTTGGTACGCCGACGAAGGTCCTCTGGGGCTTAACGTATGTCAAGACGCCAAAGCCAAAGCTGATGATCAGGGGATTGTTCTTTCTGAATGCTGCGCGTGTGACGAGGCCAAATATGAAGTCGCCTTCGAAGGACTTTGGTCCCGAAATACGCATCCAAAAGTTTGTGTTCTAAAAATCCCCTCTATTCTTTTTTATAGCTTTACTTTTTATGTATTAAATCGATAAGACGTTGAATTTATTATGAAGTTATTAATATCAAATGATGGATGGATTTTAAATTCTAAATTTGATCGGATTAAAAGTTTTGCATATTCTGTAACTATTTAAATTTAACAAATGTAATACCGTAAAATTCAAAACGATATTGTTGCAAACTTGTCGCTGCAACAATTATTTGTTTTAATCAATTTTTGGCAAACAACTGATAGAATCACAAATAGAAAACTGCTGAGAGTTTGTTGAAATTAATGTTGGAGTTATTGCGAGTGCTCGAAATCGCCTTTCACCTTAGTTCAGTTTTGACTGCTTTATTAATTATTTCATCTCCACTGACTTTATATTCAAATCAAAGCTAGTTTGTGCAAATATTTGGTCTAATTATATACCGAAGTAAACAAAATTGTTTCAGGCTCAAATTCACGGATATCCTTTGTTGGGCACCTCTTTTTTGTTCTTACAGGATGAAATGAAATGTTTGAAAGCTAATAACGCTAAATTGCACAGTTGAAGAGCGAGTAAACTTAATATCCGAATGCACGATAAACTTAGTATCGTGAATCCACATTAATAATAAGAAGCCTAGCTCGAAGCAAGTTTTCCTGCTCTTGATGTGCTGTTGCAGCGTAATCAATTTACCTCCTCAACATTTAGGATTTCCCGAGCAAAACCTGGCTCATTCGATTTTCGGACGTTATCGGCGCTTCGCACACCGTCGAGTACAGGTTCTGGCAGTATAGCGGCATGGCCAGCGAGGGACTCAAACAAGTAGCTGAAAACGGCTCCACTCGAACACTCGAGTCTGAATTAAAGGAACAGGTGTGCATCATTCATAAATAATCCTTGTGAAATGAAAAAAAAAAAATAATAAATAAAGTTGTGTTGTATCAAAACAGTAATGAAATGTTGTTACTTAAATGAAACTTCAAAAATGTGAAGGAACATTTATCTTTTTTATTTTATTTCATTTAACGATCATACCATGCGTTTGAGAGATGTTTCATCGAAAACTATAGTGAAGTATTCTAAATTTTCCCTACGAAATGCGAATATCGAAAGCATTCAAGATGGAATTTAAAATAGCAAAGCTGTGTACTTATTTTATCTGGCGTTTTAGCTGTCGTTAGTTTTGATGTATGCGCTCAACATGGAATACGAGTTTTATCATAAAAATGAACCCGCGCGAAGTGGAACACGTCGATTGAATTTTTTTTTGCTCCTCCCCAACGTCTTGTTATTACTGACGAATAGAACTTTCGTGTTTCAGAGCGATCACATCAGGACGATCATCAAGGCCAGGGGAATCATGTACCCGAACGTGACTGGTCGTACGTTTGCTGTTTTTCGAGTCGACCGGAAACATCACCTCGTTTCCTTGGTATCCATGATAGGTAACGAAATTAAATTTCATTCCTTGTTCTTTTTTTATCATCATGTATATATAAAATTCAATCCCTTTCTGATTAACATTTTTCAGGTCCTTCGCCTGATTGGATTGTTGGAGTCTCAGGTTTGGAATTATGTATGACAAATTGTTCCTGGATCCCTTACAAAGAACTCAATTTGTATCCCTACGATGCTGGAACTGATGACGGAATAACTTACGCTGTAAATATGGAAAAAATGAATTAAAATATTAACGAAATATAAAAAGCCGGAAGGAAACTCGAAAGTTGAATTTAGAGAGAAAAAAATATAAAAATGTAATGAAAAAGTTTCCTTGTGGAAAAATTGAAGAAAAAAAGTTAAATGAAATATACGTTTAAAATATGATTTGATAATAAGTTGAATGGAGATATTTTACATATTGAATTTACAGTCTGAAGATTCACCCACAGATCCTCAGGAGCCAATTCGACGTATCACTACAAGTTATCCGAATGATACTAGATCTCCATTCTTCGATCCGTCTGGTCAGGAAATGAAACCAATGGCTAAGCTTCATCTCACCAGACAGAGAATTTATGAGAAAACCTGCGAAAATCCTACGACTGATGCCTCGCACTCAGGTGGTACACCACACAAACAGAAACACAGCAAGTATCGCTTTTTATGTTATTTTAAGCTTCTTTACTTCAAGAAATATATTTAAACAAATGTTTTTTGCATTTTAAATTTTCTTTTACAATTCAACGTTTTATTTGCATTTCTATTATGTTTTGCAACATCGAGCAATTCCATCGGCAAGCTTTTTTTTCACTGAGAGATGTCAACTTGCAAAAATCCACAATTTGAATAACAGTGCAATATAAATATGGGGATAAAAAAATTGAATGGTGTGTGCGAATGTGACAGTGAATGATTTATTGATGAGATCGGGAAACATGTTGAGGAATGAGCAAACTGATAACTGAAATTTGTTTGAACAGAGGCGTGTAAGGTGACACCCTGGGGACCGTGGAGCGCGTGCTCGGTCACGTGCGGCCAAGGAACTCAGCTCAGGCAACGACGATATCGAGACGACGCCGCCTTGACCAAAAGTAAATGCAATGTTCCACTCACTGACAGGGCTACGTGCTATGGAGACAGCGCCGATTGGTAAAAAAATGTTCAAATTGAAGATTATATATTCTTTTGAAGTTATTTTTCATTTTGATTTATTACTATTACGTTATCATCATCATTGAACTGGAAAATGTTAGTTTTATAGTGAAAAGAAATTGATTTCCAAATTAATATTGTGAGTGATATTCTTGTTTTGAATTTAATCGAATTGATGATCATCCTGAATGAGAACCCACTCAATAACATGAACGGTTTTGATATGCACTGCCAGTTGAGAATAAAAATTGTGGCTTTCAATTTCTTGTTTATTCAGTTAAATCTTTTTCAGCGCGTAACCATTATTTCCACGAACAATGTTGCTTTGTGTGTCGAATGCTTTTGATTACCGAAAAAAAAACTCTCGCAAAGCTCGAATGAAAACAAAAAAATATTCAATATAATAAATCTTTCTTTAATCAGAAATCTATCAAATTGATAGGATGCATATACAAATTCAAGAATTGCTTTTTTATCGATCGAAATGTAAAAACTTTTTTAAGTTTATTTTATTTTAATAAACATCAATTCTGATGCATTATTTTTAATAGCGATGAACATGGGCCTAATACCGAAATCCTGAACAGTCCCATGTGCGAGTTGACCGAGTGGTCTGAATGGTCGTCATGCACATCCACCTGTGGCCCGGGAAGCAAAACTCGTGCGCGCAATTTCCATCATAAAAGCCATCGTAAGCATTGCAAGACCGCGGGATATCACGTTAACTTACAACAAACAATTGACTGTGAAAATCCGACCTGCGAAAATGCAGAAAACACCGAAGAGGTAAGACCGCTTTCAGAGCAGGACGAGGAGGATGTAGAAGATGAGGAGGAAAGAACTGAGGTCGAGGAAATCGAGGTCGAGGAAACCGATGAATGGCTGCAGGTATGACGATGAAAGATCAATTGCCTGAAAAAGATATCATCGTGTCGAAGAACAATATTGATTTTTGTTTATTTTTTATTTCTATTGAACAAATGGAAGATATTCTTAGATCTTTTCCAGGATTCGAACATTTGGTCCGAACCATTCTCATCAAAACTTCATGCAGATACTAATCCAATGCAATATCAGATATTAATATTGTCGCCCCTGTGCCATTTTACGGTGTCCATCCACGATATCGATCATGCAAGTCATGCTTAACCATTGATTGAGTTGATTCAATTCTGGGATTTACTTTAACGCTGACTTTAGAAAGCATCCACCGTTCTCATCAACGAAAAATGATTCACCGAAAAACACATAGAAGTAGAATATAATTTCCACCCTAAATATAAATCTATATTTTTAACGATAAAAAATTAAATTAATTTGCTTTTTTTATATATTTTTTTCAGAATTTTTAGATAAAAAGTAAATGTAAATTTAATTTGTCTGAATTAACGTTCAGAATTAATTTCTCTGTGAAACTGTTGTCTTGAAAAATTGTTTACATTGGATAGAGAGAAAGAAAAAGGGAAAAAAGTAAATGAAAGATAATGAATTAAAAGTTGTATTTTGATTGGATGTGCTTAATTATAGAAATGTCCCCGGGAGCGATACACGGAGTGGTCGATGTGGTCACCTTGCAGTTCGAGTTGTGGCCCAGGAGTTAAACTTCGCTCGCGGCTTGTTGACAATAGCTGGAGCAACCGGCCTGAGGAGGACGACAGCCTGGAGGAATGCAAAGTTCAGCAAGCCGCTTGCACCGCCGTAATACCCACTTGCGACTTTTCCAAAGAAGAAGCTGAGAGTAAGTCGATATTTGTCGCATGATTTAAATAAGTTGGCACAAACAACTAATTTTTTACAATCAATTTTGTTATTTGATACTAAGAGAAATAAGCTTATCAATCAATTGACGGATTTGATTTTTTGTAGAAAGAACTTTTATTTAATTATGTTTTTAAAAGGAAAAAAAATTGGCAAAGTGATTTGTAAAGGGTTGGTATAAAAATCAATCGCAAGTGGAATGAATTTCGTATTCAATGTTGCAAATTTATTCGCTTTCAGGAATCTGCAGCGAACCGATGGAAAAAGGCAGGTGTAACGGCAACATAATTCGAGTGTACTTTGACAAACATATGGGACGCTGTAAATTGTTCAGCTACACCGGTTGTGACGGCAACAGGAACAATTTCCCAACCGAGCAAGATTGCAACAACGTTTGCGCCAATTATGAGAGTGAGTTGTAAGCTGCGCGAATCAATCACTTTCATCCCTCATTGTAATGTCGAGCCATAAAATAAACTGTATCGTTCAATCGTGCTTACACCCTATGCGTTCAGAAATTGTTCGTCAAATTTTATGGATTGCATCTGACCCATATAAATTGGAAAACAAAAATATGAACCAAATTTCGCCAATTTTAGACAGTTCTGTTCGATTGTAAAGGATTAATCTTGAAAATTGTTTATTACTGTTGATTGAATTTCGTATGATATTCAGTTTTTCTACTTTTTTGCGCACGCTCTCGCAGAAGAAAAAAGGGACAATGTTAAGAAAAATGTTATGAAAAACGTGAAAGTCTCGCTCAGCGGTGTGCTCAACTATCACATACCCGTGCAAGAGCAGCATAGCGCCAAGACTAAGCGTGAAAAATACGGTGAAACGTCGTTATTCAGACAATCTAGACATTTTTATATACTTTTTTCCATAATTTTTTTTGCTGTGAATTCTAATTCTTTTTAAATCTTGGGGAAAAATCATTTTCTCGTCACATAGAGGGAAAGCAAAAATGCTTTCGCTCATTTTTTATCTTTTTTTTTTTTTGTTAATGTAAAAAATTTATTCGATCATTACTTTTTTTTATTTCTGAGAAAAAATCGATTACTTTATTCATCTTACAGCTGCGTTCAGTTCAACGGAAAGTGCGAATTTCAACGGCATTCAAACGAGGAGTCAGATTTTAAGCTCCAAATGGGATTACGATGAAAATGAAAAAGTCGATTGCAAGTTGTCGGAATGGAGCAGCTGGTCTCGCTGTCGTGACTGTCGTGGTCACACAATGAGCACTCGTCAAATTTTGGTAATTGTCACTCCTCTTTTCGCTTCCACTTCAATTCAACTTTTTACACTAACGGTGTACTCCTGTTTTTTACTAATCATCTTTTTGTTTTTCTTTTTAGGAAGAGCCACGAAACGGCGGCAGAAAGTGTCCACGAAAGTTGATGAGGAGAAAAAAATGTCAACGACTGCCAGAATGCTGTAAGCTAAAATTAGAACAATCCTGATATTCTCGTTAGTTTGAATATTTCTGAACTCTCTTATTCTACATTTTTGCAGCACTGCAGGAAGATGAAGAAGTTCAAAACAGAAGTTCCCGAGAAACAATATACGATTCACATAGTAGTAAGTTGAGCAATTAAAAATGTGTTACATAGTTGTATAAATTTTGCAGAATTTCAAATTTAATTTCTGACGTATAGTTAAATTATTCAATCTGAATGTTGAAGTTGGGTTTGTGTTATAAACATGGAAATTGCAAAGCATGAACACGGATGTTATTCATACTATTTTTTTATGTTGATTTTATTTTCCGCAGAATATTGATTTCACTTGTTTCAAACCATTTATTCATTTAAAACAGCAGAGCAAAGTAACAAGACAATATTTTCTATTGAATTTGATAAACTTGAATAAATGAAGCAAGGTTTGTAGAATGTTTTCTTTGCAAATTTTCGAATAATAAAACAAAAATAAAATTGCAAAAAAGAACAACGTTAAATAAGGTAATATATTAAAATGTATAAAAAGCAAATAAACATTTTCATCAACTTATTTGCAGATGCAGAAAATTGTAAAGTATCGGAATGGTCAGCATGGTCCCTCTGTAGTTCAACGTGCGGAAAATCGGTCCGACACAGGTTCAGATACGTGCGGCGATATCCTGAAGGACGCCTAGGAAAACTGTGCCCGCATCTTGCAGAATTTTTGGACTGCACTAAACCCGCATGCCAGGATGAAAAATAGTATTTCACAAATTTTTCACCGAATCATACAATTTGATAAAATGAGTATTATTATGACAAACAAAAAAATAAATAATAAAAGTTTTATGTTGCACAACGCCATTCAAACATAAAAACAAAAATCGTTTACACGTTTTGGAATTAATTGTTTGGTGGTTGTGCAACAGCGTAAAATCAAACATTATTTTCATCACGAGATATGGATGGTTCGAAAAGAGAAACTTCGGAGCAATCATTCTGGCTTACATCTTAAGATTGATAGATCTCAGTTTTGTAAATCTGCAACTCACTTATTTATATCGTAACATTGCACTGTCTTTTATTCAACCAATAGAACAATTGTGCGACATATTTCACTCTCTTCATGCGCATATATTTTTCCTATCATTTACTTTATATACAATTTACATTAATATACAGGCATATTTTTGTACTACATAGTTCATCATGTATTTCGGTTTTTTCATTATAAGAAAAGTGTTCAAGATTTTATTGTTTCAGTGATTCAAAAATTATACAAAAAAGTACTAGCCATTAATTTATTTTTGGTCCATTAAGTCTTTCAGCACATATATTGGGGTGCAAGTTTGGCTGACAAAAAAAAGGCACATGCATATCGCAAATTGTAATACATGACAAAACCTATATATATACATTTTTCTCATCAACTGATAAGTAAGGAACATATCGTAAATTCTATCGATGTAAATCATTTAAAATTTAATTTTAATCTCACCGTAATGACAATAACGTGTCTTAGATCACATTTTGTAATGTACCATACGAGACGTAAACAAAATATTAGATCAATGTGAATAAATTATTTGCCTTCAGAATATGGTCTTATTTATTGATCCGAATCTATATTTTCTTTTCGTTTCTGTCCTTTCGTTTTTGGAGTCTCGCCTGGCTGCAAAGGAAGTATATGGAACCTCGGATTACTGGCACTGAACTTTTTATCGATCACTCCGTGTTCCTTTACTCCGTTCTCAATTTTTGTCCAAATTGTTCGAATCTGCAAACAGATCGTAAATTGAATTCCAAATCAGATTTAACTAGTGACAACAACTAAACAAATAAACTAAATACCTCTTTCTCGGTTTTATCCTTTTGAATCAGAATATTCACAACAACCTGTTTCGCCAAAACTTTGTTGATATGTTTGATCTTCGTTTCCAAATCATGATCTGAAATCTTGCTAGAAATCATGACAGACTTTTGTTTACTTTTGCCACTTTCTTTACTTTCCTCTTCGCTATCAAGGATTTTTGAGATCGGCACCAGCTCGAAAGTCTTTCGGTTTCCTTTCGCATGTTTAGCAGGGACAAGTGTCATGCTCTTAGATTTAGCCAACTTTTTCGCATGTTCTATGGTCGTTGTTATGTAGATTTCATTATCTAAAACAACTATTTTCTCCTCCTCAACCGTCTTTGAGCGTATCTTCTTGGGGCCTGCGGCAGCATCCACGCCAAGTTTCAGGTCATCACTGTATAATCTCGCACGTATCCTAAACGGTTCCGGGTAATGTTTATTTATTAACAACGCTTTGAGCGTCGACCGGTTTAAACGATTGTATGAATTATTAATAACATTTAAATATCTCAAACAGTTCAATGTTACTTTTAACGCCATGACTGATCAACTGACAGTCTCCTACTTAGAGGTTATGTTCCCTTTTGACAAGTGGGTTTTAAGGTTAGATCAGCCGGTTGTGTAACGAAAGACGTCCACTCCGAAATTGTTTATAATGTTTTATTTTTGTTTTGATTGTTGACTGTTGATTTTTGCGGACAACATGTTTGTCAGAAGTATTATTTGCCGTAGTTTTAAAACAAATAAGAACAGATGTTTGGCTCTTCAGATCAAATGTTTATTGTAAGTTGTTATTGTTGCATTAATTGTTGACAATCTATTCTGGATTAAATTTCAATTTCAATTATCTCAGCTTTGTTTTTATATTTTAAAATTATTATAGTTATTGCACAGGTTTTTTCAACATTTTTTTTTTTATTTTCAGACAAAAGCACTTAGGGTGTCAAAAATACTCGACCTCGAGCGACCTGAAAGACTATCCAACCCCGATAGAAAATATCCGAAACTTTAGTATAATCGCCCATGTGGATCATGGCAAGAGTACTTTGGCAGACCGGATCCTAGAAATAACAGGTGCAATTCAGTCGAACTCCGGTAAACAAGTTCTTGACAAACTGCAGGTTGAAAAAGATCGTGGAATAACGGTGAAGGCTCAGACGGCCTCGCTCAAATACAACCTGGACGGTGTCGAATATCTTTTAAATCTCATTGACACGCCAGGTCATGTAGATTTTTCCACGGAAGTTCACCGGTCACTCGCGGCGTGCCAGGGTGTGATCCTGGTGGTTGACGCAAACGACGGTGTGCAGGCACAGACAGTTGCCAACTTTTATCTGGCATTTTCCAAAGACCTGACAATTATTCCCACAATAAACAAGATCGACTTGAAAAACGCAGACCCTGATCGGGTTACGAACGAGTTGCAGATGCTGTTCGATTTTGAGCCAGAGAAGATAACAAGGATATCGGCTAAACTAGGCACGAACGTGGACGAGGTGCTACGCAGGGTGGTAAAAGAAATCTCACCACCTGTTGTTGATAGGGAGAAACCTTTGAGAGCGCTTATTTTTGACAGCTGGTATGACAGGTACAAGGGAGCCATCGCCCTTATTTTTGTCAAGGATGGCTCGATATCTGTTGGACAGCAAATCACTGCAGCGCATTCAGGAAAATCTTATGAAGTTAAGAGTTTGTCTCTTCTGAGACCTCACGAAGAGAAAGTTAATAAGATGTGAGAGTTAAATGCTACATATTTTCACAATCATGTTTTTATAATTTTTGTTTTGTATGTCTTATATTTTGAAAATTCAGTTAGTTGATTGACTGATTGTAGGTTCTTAATATTCTTTTTAGATATGCTGGACAAGTTGGTTGTATAGCCTGCAACATGAGAAGTGTCTCAGAAGCACATATCGGTGACACTTTGTATCTGAAGGATCAACAAATAGAACCTCTGCCTGGTTTCAAATTGCCAAAACCCATGGTTTACGCGGGAATATACCCTATGGACCAGTCCCAGCATATTGATCTGAGCAATGCAATTTCCAAACTTGTATTAAACGACAGCGCTGTTAGTGTCGCGAAAGAATCAAGGTACGATCTGAGAAGATTTAAATGTCTCTGACAGTCTATCAGTGTTTGCGATGATAATGGATTTTTTTATTTTCAGTCCTGCGCTTGGACAAGGCTGGCGACTAGGATTTCTTGGTCTTTTACACATGGAAGTTTTTTGTCAAAGACTTGAGCAAGAGCACGGTGCTTTGTCTGTTTTAACTGCTCCGGCTGTGACCTATAAAGCAATCTTGAAACCAACTAAGAGCTTGAAAAATAAACCATTGGAGATTTCCTTCAACAATCCTGCAGATTTTCCTGAAAAAAATTCTTACGAAGCTCTGTTCGAACCGATGGTTCTCGGCACGATAATTGGCCCAAGTTTGTTAACAAGTTTAATTTAATTTGTTAATCAATTTTTGTTGAAACATTCAATAAATTTGTTAATAATTGTAGCGGAAAAATTAAACGCTGTTTATGGCCTGTGCGCTGAAAAACGGGGACTGGAAAAATCAACGAAAAATATTGACAACAACCGGGTGATAATGCAGTTCATTTTTCCATTGAACGAGATTATTGTAGACTTTCACGACACGTTGAAATCCATAACTTCTGGTTACGCGAGTTTTGATTATGAAGATTATGGATATGTGCAGTCAGAAATAGTCAAGGTTTCTATTGAAACAAATAAATTGAATATATTGTTTTAATATCAAGAAATGTATATATTAGGTAACGGGGAGTTCACTTTTTTTCTTTTTCATTGTAGCTGTCAATTTTAATGAATGGCCTACCTGTTCAGGAATTGTCTACCATAGTTCATGCCAGCAAAGCACAAGAAACAGGCAGAAAAATGTGTCGTAAATTGTTGGAGATCGTTCCTAGACAGCAATTCGAAATAGCCATTCAAGCTGCTGTCGGTTCTAAAATACTTGCTCGAGAAAATCTCAAGTCTTACAGGAAAGATGTTACAGCAAAATTGGTACATTGAACTCGTAACTTTTACTAAAAGAAAACGTTAACGTGACACTTCTGATTTCAATCAACAACATTTGTTTTCAGTACGGTGGTGATATCACTAGAAGAATGAAGCTCCTAGCGAAACAAAAGGAAGGCAAAAAAATCATGAAGATGTTTGGAAAAATCGCTCTGCCTCGAGACACATTTATCGACGTGCTGAAACGATGAATTCAACATTTAATTTTATTGTTACTAAAAACATTTGCTAATAAATTGTACATTTATGAAATTTGCTCGACTATCAATGAGATTTCGCGCGTCGTCCCTGCGCACGCTGGATCGCTCTTTTCTGCTGCGCAACACTCAAACCTCCCGCCAATCAAAAACCTTGTAAACATGTTTTCGTGCCAGTGCCCCAGTGAGCACTAACCTGTAATACATTCTGTACTGCTATGTTTACGCAAAAGCAATAAATTTTGTTGTCGTAACATTTTTGCATCTTCTGCGGAATTGACATAAACAGAGGGAAAGTTGACTTTGCATTTTCAAATCGTATGACATTAATGTAATAAGAGGTTACAAAAATGAGTGGCGCAAATGATTCTTGCGAAGGTGAAATGAATACAATCAAAGAACCGAACACTGAACTGAACAATGCTTTTGTAATGATAGAATCACAAGAATTGAATGATTCAGAACGTGATATAATGAAAGGAGACACTGTCGGCGATACTGTTTACAGTGCCCGATGGATAATCAACACCCTCAAGTCATTGTCACAGGTGACGTTTTGACGTGGGATTGTAACATGAATTTTTGTATGCACGAAAGTTTGTCATATTAACACTGAATTGTGTGCTGCAAAAATTAAAATGATATTTTAAGTCGAATTTTTTTGTTATCTTTCTGATTTTATGTGTGATAAAATATGTATATTTTCTTATTTATTCAGATCAACGATGAAGGTTTCACTGCAAACTCTGAAACGGATCTGTGCATGCTGTGGGATATGACAGCAGATAAAGATGTAGTATTATTTCTTCTCAAATTTGATATCCTGGAATTGATTTATTACATTTTGAAAGGCACGTCTAATCCACGACTAACGGTAGATTTTATTTATTTGTTTATTTTTTATTTTATTTATTCATTTCTTACTATTTCTTTTTGTTTAAGGAAATACTTTTAGGGATCATAGGCAACCTCTGCTGTTTCAGCGAGGCTCTGCAAAGTTTGAACGAGAAAGATGAACTTGTGAGCATAATTTTCAACTATCTGACTGACAGTGACGCAGAAACTCTTCTGCAAGTTATGAGAATCTTAAAATGCTTCATGTGGGACATCCAGTCGAACGAAAGTTCCACCTGGAGAGAAAAGTGTGACAACTGTCAAATGTTTGGGCAACGTCTGGCTTTTATATTAGCAAGTTCAAAAAATGGTACAAATAATTATAAAAGACTTATTTTGTACCACTCAAAAATGTACGATCAATTTCAAATTAGGGCTTCATTAATGTTTATATTATTTATAGAGCAACTGCTAACAGCAACTTTGGACCTTGTCGAATTGATAACGACAATATCGTCAGAAGACGAAAGACTTATAGAAAAATGGTTTGACCTTGGTCAACTGATAATTGCAATATTCGAATGCTTTGATCAGCTATTTTCTACGAGCTTTCAAAGTACAGAAGAGAATCTCCACCGATTGAAAAATTGGATCACAGTTTATCACTACATTGTAAATAGTGAAACCTTCAAGAGGAACCCGGAATTTGAAAAGGAGACGGTTTACAGTAACACGACCAAAGTTCTTGAACAGATCTTGAAGATCTTTCCTTTAGGCTACACGATGCCTATGAAAGAGGTGCCTGTGTTTTGCATCGGAACCAGCGTCGATATTATGATGTGGTTTTTAAAGAACCGAGGATATTACGAAACCGATGTTATTGCTTTAGTACCTGCTTTTTTGATTGCTATGAAAACAGGTCAGAATTCATCAAATTCGTCGAAACAAAAGTCGATCTCAGTTTTAAGATTTGAATTATTCAATAAAATTGTTTTCAGACATGGAAAGTGTACAGATAGACAAGGAAGAATTGTCCCAGGAGCAGGATCTTATTGACTACCTCAACAAAAGTTGGTTATATATTAAAAACTCTCTCGATCGAAGAAATTTGTTTACAATAAAAATGGTGTGCGAGAATATTTTAAAAAGCGAAAGAGAAATAACTCAAGACAATCTGCAGGAGCTGACCCAGTCTCTCAAAATCTCAGACCAATGAATATCTTCGATGTTTCTGAATAATGATTCTAAATTTATACTCAATTTATACTCATTTTATAATAATCGTTGTTATCGTATTAATTCAGAATACTTATGATACATCTTTATGGCTTAAATTATAATCACTCGGCACTGAAATTGAATTTTTATTCTGAGACTGAAGTATGAATGTAATTGCTAGTTGATGTAATCTAATTGTTCTTCCGATCATTCTGTATTTTCAAATTAGATCGAACGTCTTTGAAATGATTAATAATAATGTTAGCGTTCTCATTACTCTCTGAGGGGGGCAATTATAAAGCAATCGTATTTAAATGTGTATCAAAGAAAAATACCGCTTTTAAAACAGATAAAAGATGCGATTGCAAACAATTTGCATTAATGTTATCGGAAATTACTTCGTTTTATATCGTACTAAAGTTCATTCGACTTAGTGTCAAGGACGAAGTTGATTATGCTGAAATCGTAAAATACTCTCGTTTGTAAATACAATACAAATTTTAATTGAGTGTACTTTTGGTTTCTTAATTTTTTATACGCCGAGCCAAACTTTTTCTTTATTGTTTTATTTTTCATCGTCAAATTTCTTACACTTTTGTTCTACATTTTATTTTTATCGCACAGAAATCATCATTTCTTAAGAGATAAACTCTGCTGTGGTCATTAATATTTACTAATATAAATTCTCAAGTCAGGTTAAAGTGAATAGGAAAAACATTATCTAACATACATGTTGAAAAACATTCCCTACTATTGATACTATTCAGATAACTCGGTAGGGGGTAAAATCTTAGACCAAAAAAGTAGCTCACCAGTTAAAAAAGAGAAAAAAAAACTTTAAACAACAAGTAACGACATAACGAGACAACAATTTTTTACATTTATAAAGAAATCAGTTGAGTGAACTGACTTATCAATTATGAAAAAGAACAATAACTGAAACGTTTTTTTTTTCAACTAACAATAAATTAAAATGATAATAAAATCTTTAGACTGGCCAACGTCTCGGTGTTTATTGTTAAGATACTGATATAGTCAATTGTTTGAGGAGGTACAAATATTTTAACTGATATATACTGGCATATAATAAGAATGAATATTGATAGCCAAAATGGAAATTGTCATTTAAAAACGGTACAATATGACAGTTCGTATATAATTTTTTTGGCTATTTTTTAACAGTTTTTTTGATACGCTCTGCATTGAAAAAAAAAAAAGAAATATATATATATAAATAAATGTTTTCAAAACCTGATAACCAATATTTTGATTAATCAATTTTGTATCAAGATTTTGTTCATGCGTAAATTTGCATATTTCAATGTCATTTGTTAATAATGTTTCAATCGATCAAATATTTAAACAGTTTATTATTAATGATGGTTAAAGAGGATTTTGTAGATGAATAATGATCGAATATTTGATCGAAAGAAAATGAAAAAAATGTAACCTGATAAAGGCGGACATTGTAGTGGACGAAATTATGAACTAATAATAGTTGGAACAAAAATAAACATAACAATAAGCGGTTCACGGACGTTTAAAAAGCAAAAATCGGACCCGCGGGGGAGAAAGAACGGAACTGCGCAGACGCGACAGAATCGGGGGCAGTGTGGGGGTGCGCGCGCAGACTACGACGCCCAAAACAAGAGCGTCTCGAATGTTTTTGGCACTTGCGCTCGTTGTCGTCGTCGCAAGTAGTCGCTCAGCGTTCCGATCGCGCGGCTGTCACGCACACAAATCTTTCAAGTTGGATTTGAAATTTCGTACATTGTCGATACGACTATTATTCAATTTTTGTTCAATTCTGATTCTGCGTGGTGCTAACGCTGAAACGAGACACTGCTATACGCTCAATCGCAATTTTTACTTGTCATCATCAACCATGTCGAAAGACTTGACAATTGAAGATGTAAGTCTGCACATACATACTTGTTTATTAATCAGCGAGTCGAACTGACCGCTAAGTTCATTTTTTTTTTATTTTTAGTTTGCTAAATTAAGAGGGCCACACGTGAGGATGAAGGACGAGGCCGCCGTCTTACGTGCAATTAACGAAATCGCACGCGGAGGAGCCAATAAACTGCAGGTCAGATAGAAACAACAATTTCTTAAGTTAATTTCTGTCGCCACTTTGGGGAGCGCAGCTTGCCCTTCCCACGTACTAATTATAATAAATAATTGACTGGAGAATGAGAGAATGACAAGAAAAGAAAGGAAAAATAATTTGCAATTTAAATTACATCTGCCTGACCATAAAGAATGTATTTTATTTTCTGATTCTAAGAAGAGTTGAAGTTAAGAACCCTGGTAATTGTCAGAATTTTTGACTCTTGCTTCTCAATAATCGATATTCGATCAAATTTATGAATGATGAAATTTTTAGCCAGTTCAATTTTGTTTGGTATAAAATGCTTGGTCATTTATTAATGTCTTGAATAATTATTTCTTTTTAATGAGATTATATTGACTTTTGTTTGTTTATCAGGTTGTTACAGACTTTGATAGAACTTTGACTAAACAACATGTGAATGGATCACTTGTGAAAAGTAGTTTTGGTAAGAAAGTACAAATTCATCTTGCAATTCAATATCAACTGAAATCAATCTAAAAATGGTTCGATTTAGCAGAGTTAATTGATGATCTAGTTGCTGTATTTTTGCGATTAAATTTCAAATCTAATCAGTTGTCCTATCATTTAGTATAATGTTATGCAAAATAATACAGTCTACCAGTTGAACAACATTTTTAAAGATAATATTTTGCGCAATTATAACAACGAACATTAAAAGTGCATTAAATAAAGCTTATCGAATCAGTGCACAAATTTTATTTTAATCAAACTGAAAGATTAACAAATAACAAAGAATAATAATTTCTGGGAAGATCAATATTAATTCTTTGACTCATCAATATTTCTAACATGGTTCAATTAAAAATATCAAATTGATGTTTTGTTTGATTTTTCAGTAATCTTCGAACAATCTCCAATGTTGCCTGATAAGTTCAAGCAAGATTCAGCTAAATATTATAAAAAATATCGACCCATTGAAATTGACAGTACGATCTCAATGAACCAAAAAGAAAGAGCAATGGAAGAGTGGATGATCGTAACCGAAGAAATTTTGACAGGACTGACTATTACACATAAGGAAATAAGGAGGTTGGCGAGGGATTACGGATCAGACATTCGGGATCATACAAAGGAGATGTTTGAAATGCTCAACAAAGAGGGTGTGCCGGTGCTGGTGTTCAGCGCAGGTTTAGGCGATATTGTCGAGGCGATCCTCCACGAGCATGATATTTATCTCAAAAACACGAAGATATTTTCCAATTTCCTCAAATTCGAGGGCGATCAAATTGTGGGATTCAAAAATAAAAAACTTCTCCACGTTTTCAATAAGAGGGAACATTCTGTTGAAGACGACGAATATTTCAAATGCTTGAAGGGACGAACGAATGCACTTTTGATGGGAGACACTACAGGAGACGCGGACATGACCGAGGGCGTTGAAAGCATTGACACCGTTTTGAAAATTGGATTCCTTTATGAAGACGTAAGAAAAATGAAAGTTTTAACTTTCATGTAAAAATCATGTTTTAAACATGAGAATGAAATTAATTTTATTTTTCATTTGCAGAGGGAAAAAAATTTGCCGATATTCATGGAAAAGTTCGATATTGTTCTGATAGACGACCAAACGATGGACGTTCCGATGGAGATCCTGAAGAAAGCTTTGGTTTGATAAAATCTCCATTTAGCGAATCTAAATTAATTTTATTTCGCGTGGTATTGTAAAAGTACTCACATCCGAGTGTTCTGCTTTCATATAAAATTGATACAATGAATTGTTTTGAGCAGACCGTGAGTGGCACACTATCCTCGACTCTCAAGATTTGTACTATCTTTGTTATTTGTTATTGCGTTTTCAATGACCCGTGTGCCATTCGCTGGGCAATATCATGTACTTTTTGAAGTGGTTCATTGTGTCGTTGTAGATTATTTGGGCTGTGCTCGAAAATTTTATGAAAATTTACCATTTTTGCTAGACAGGAAGTTTATTCGAAATAAGCTAAACGTTGCACTGCCAACGCTGATTAATTATGTGATCTTACGATCTTTTGTTTATATTACATTTGTAATATATTTTTCTAAAATAAATGAAACTTTAATGTCATTCTACAGTTTTGTCGATTTTTCAAATCCATTGATCATAGAAATAAAGAAAGATCATGACGTGACAAAGTCCAAACTATGATGTTATATTTTTCTTCCAAAATTTTTATATGCGAAATAATACAATGAACAAATATTCGAACATTTAATCTAATACATACACCGCCTTTGCATTGTCACAACCGATACCATCGTCGCATTTTTTTTTTTTTTTTAATTAGACACACAATGAAACAATCATTGATTTCGGTAGAGTAGTACATAAAAACAGAAATATCGCACTTTAACAACTCGTCATAAAAATGTAAATTGAGCAGATTCATAAAACGTTTTAAAAATCACTTTAAATCAATTCGATTCGCAATTTCACGAATAGAAAAATTGAGACTAAAAAAATGTTTTACAAATAGAATTAAATTTCGCAGCAATTTTAAGCAAAATTGAAGTATAAAAAATATATAATATAATGTATACACAAATAATTCTGAATGCTTATTTATAAATCCAATCGACACTAAATCAAAACACTTCGCAATATAATAATTTGAACGAAAAAAAATGAAAGTCAATTTAGAATCCTCAGAGACAGAATTTGAGTAATTAAAACTCGGCGTCAGGAGACAATTTTCAAACAACCTTCATTAAATCAATGTTTAAATTACAGGAACAGTTTTTTGATAAGCTCTGCATTGAAAAAAAAACATATAAATAAATTTTTTCAAAACCTGATAACCGATATTTTGATTAATCAATTTTGTATCAAGATTTTTTTCATACTAAATCAAAATACTCCGCAATCACATTTTCGGGTCATCTGGTTTGAAGCAATTTTCTAATTAACACCCTAATAAGGTTTTGCTCAGAAATATCGCCTATTAGCGTAGACTATTTTTTGTTTATTTTAAAAATTATGTTTTTTCTTATTTTTTAACTGTAACCAATTTAACTATGCGCGACATCGATTTTTTTTAAATGCTGCTATAAAAATGCTTTTGTGCTTGCACGAAGGTTTGACCAATTAATGAAACAATTTTGCACTGTTCAATTGTACTATCGTTACTAAATCAAGACACAATTTAGTTGGTTATGCATGTCGTAATTTACATAATTCATACATCCTATTATACCTAGTATATTTGTAACATTCAATTCATGTCTCGTTAATCGAGTTGTATAATAAAAGCGTATATAATTGTAAGTTTTTTATTCAAATATGCGCAGAAAAAGATTGTGACGATTATTTACAGAGTGTAAAATATTGAAAATAAATGCCTACATTTAAATATGATAATTATTAACATTTTATATATTATTTTTTTGTGTATATAAAAGTATGTGACATTCTGCAGGAAGTTAATTGTCTTGAAATGTGTCATCTCGTATAAAAGAAAACTATGTTTAACAAAAAAAGAAATTTTAAAAAAATCAACAATACAATATTTTGAACGAAAATAGTGAAAGTCAATTTAGAATCCTCAGAGACAGAATTTGAGTAATTAAAACTCTGCGTCAAGAGAAAAATTAACAAACAACCTTCATTAATAATGCGGAACAAAAATTAATTTCATGGAAAACGCGCCATGTAACATTGAGACGACTCAATTAAAAGTTTAATCATACATTTACATTTTTTATGTCGGTAATTTTTGAGATCTTCACTTACAGGAACTGAAAGGATATATATTTTTACGATTCAACTTTATCTCATAAATCATTCAGCAAACATCGTTAATAGATATGAATTATAATCTGAGATTAATCTATTTCGCACTTAATTTACAGTTGGTACAATAAAACAGTATTTTGAAATTAAATATACACATCGAACCGATGAGACATCACAAGCGCAAATAAGATTCAATGAATCTTCCATTCAAATCTTAAATTCGCTGTTTATTAAATAACACGAACTAGTTTATAAAATTTGGAATTTAATAAAAATCAAATGCGAGTTCTGTTATCAACCATGAGCCGTAAGGTGTCCTGAACTGCTCATAAAACAGAAGTTTTGTGTTTGATATTTCATAATCGCTTTTTCGCTTTACTAAAAAAATATGTGGTAAAAAAATCGTATTACACTAATTAGTTATACTCGGGCAAAATCGGCGGCTCAACTAGTTTTTATCATTATAATCTTAATCTCCCTTTAAGTGACAAGAGTAACGCATGGCATATAAAAGAAAAAATTCATGTTTATTCATTTTTTGCTATACAAGAGTAATAATGAAAGCGGACTGCTTCTTAATTGATTTTACCAAATGATTTTGCCTGTAAGCCACTTTCAAGGAGATGCGAACGTTCGAGGTAATCAGTTATTCTAACCTGAATGTTGACAGCTTGTTACGACATTCTATAAAATAGAGAAAATGAATTTGATCAGTTGAATTTATATACAGAAAACAGTAACGTATTTGATAGGTTCAAGGGTATTTTACTATTTGTCTTTGGTTGCACCGAATGCTTTCACCACATATTGCACGAATATAACGACGACAATGACAATGACAGTGTCGATGATATTCTTGTACATGACAGAATTCGTGTCGTTTCGTTGAGCCCTGTGCCTCGTTATTGCTATTTGTTCAAGTAATCGATGAATTTGATTGATTTTTTCAGTCTGCTCTAACATGTGATTTTCCATTGTTTTTATGGTGTTCAGAAATCTGCATTCAAAAACAAATATACAAACGTTATTAAATCATTGCATTTTTCATTTTCATTTGCTCAAGTCGAATGAAAAACAATTCACCTTGCTCGTCTTCGTTTATTAACAAACTGACTAGAGTCAGAATGTATCTCGGCTGACGAACTTCCAGAGTCGTGGGCAGTTTCCGTGATGGGCATATTTGTTGTCAATTGGCGTTTCGACGATTTCAATACTGATAAAGATGAACGCGATTCCGCCTGGAGCAACGGCAGCTGAAATCAAATTCACTTGAGTTTTCTATTGCAAATCAAAGTCCTCTTCACAAACAAAATAAATTACTTCTTCCAAGCTCTCGATTTCTAGTACCTCCTCCCTAATCTTCATTCATTACATTCAACGTACTTTAATTAAAAAGTTTCCTCCTTTATTTAAAGTTTAAAGAATTCTTGTATCAGAAATGAAATCAGCAAAAAAGTACTTTTTCAATTACCTGCGACTGCGGATCAGTAGACACAATGCTGCCAGCACGCATAACTGGTGTCTTGTGTCTGGTTTTGGTTCGGATAATATAATCATACTCGTATTGCATGACGTCATTGCGCGGATCCCATGGCCGAACATCTGCATGGCGGTACACCCAATTTCCAGTAATAATATCCTGAAACCGATGGAAACGTTCGATTTCAATTCAATTAATCGATTGAACCGCACTGTAACCGCATTGAAACGAACCTGAACGAAGTACTTCGGAACCCATTCTTGATCGTTCAGCTTACGCTCTTTGGCGCGTTCACGTTGAGCCTCCTCCAGTTGGGTTTTGGCTTCGGTAGCTGCTATTTGATCGTCATTATTAATAGCATGGGTCACAGTCAGCCACAACTTTTCGCTCTCCCACTCGCCTTGGTTCTCCAACGGAACTTTGTACTTTTTCAATCGACTTTTCCGCACGTCTGGCGTCGGATTAAAGAATATATTTTCTTGCTGAAAACAAATATTCCAACATGAGATTCCAAATAGTTGACAATTTTAACTTTATTTCGATTTTTTTTATTTACCCCTGTTCTTTTATCTGTTATAGTAATTTGACCATCCCAATAACCAGAAATTGATGCTAAAGTCTCTTTGCCTAAACGAATTTTTCCCTGGACGAGATTGAGTTGGTCCGATCCGCCGATGAAAGGCTGTAAAAAATAGACACCGTATAAGAAACTTTTTGCACGTACTACTTATAATCAAGATTGTTTATAATTAATTCTGTTTATAATTAATTTGGTCATGCGTCAAAAAATTATTCCCTCAACCGGCAAATGAGTTTTATAAATAAACAATTTTATCGAAAATTTGTTTATCACGAACCTTGAGTTTAAATTCTAGTTCTGTGTGGTATCCTGTTTTTTCACAGGTAATGTTCACTTTGCCACCAAGTTCCATTGACAGGGTACCTACAACGATGCCTTTGCAATGCGCGTAGGGGATTGTCATGGTGTAGTCTTCACCACGAGGTAACATCGTTAAAACTGCAGCGCCGTCAAGAATAGCTGATGTTGAATTACCTGTTAAAATTAAAGTCATGTAAAATCACTTATTTAGCATTTTTACAAGTTTGGGTAGATTAGTCTTTCAAACTACCATAAAATCTTGACTTAGCGACAATAGTTGCTCCAATCGTGAAACCATCTTGTCGATTCGTGACGTAAAATCCTGATACTGGAGGATGGTGAGAAATCTAAAAATTTTTAAATAAATAAGTAAAAGTAGTTGAATCTTTCATTTTTAGTTTGATTTTAATTATTCTAAATTTTTTTTATCGAAAAAAAGAATGTTGAAAAATTCACCTGTTCAGCAATATAAAATGTTCGAGAACCATTGGGATGCTGCCAGAAGCATCGGAACGTTTCACCGAGCAAAGGATTGTACGGCTTTTTCAATCCTTGAGGTTTTTTGTAAAATCCAGACAGGTACCATTTGACGACACTTTTCATTCGTTCAAACGGGTCATCTTCCAATACAGCTCTGTTTTTTCATACAAAAGAGATGCATTACAATTTGTCATTTGTTCTTAAAATATAATACCTTTTATATTTTTTTTTAACACAACAAAATATATTTACTGGGACAAAAGGTCAGCATGATAATAAGAATCAGCAAGTTTCTCCAAGAAAGATCGTGGTTCCAAGATAAAAGTTGGCAGGACCACCTTTGACAAATCCATCCCAGGTCTTACTTGTTTCATTAAGAACCAGAGGAGTGACTTCTGGTCGTCTTGCAGTTCAGCTACAACTTCGCCTGACTAAAATTTCAAATATAAACTGTTAGTTTAAAATAATCATCATAATTGTATACTATTCCAATAAATTGACCTCTTCAAATTTGAGAGTTTAATTACTAACCATGCCAAAGACTTCGTTTTCGTTGGACACGTAAGGCGTCTCGACAAGCTGCAGAGTCTCATCCTCCTTGGCAGAAGCTTCGGACTCACTGTCCGATGCGCTGATCTCAGCATCAGCAACGACACCGTTCTCGGGTTGACTGATATCATCCAGGTCTGTGTGCGAGGTGTATTGAGGATCTAGCGTTACTACTTGATGGGTTTCGTATTCTAATACGTGGACGGAAGGGACTGTCACGCGGCGACCCAACTTTGGGACCAGGTAGGCCCTGTGTCGCTTCGACCTTTTGACTTTCGACTCAATGTCCGAGTCGAGAGTCACAGGCGTCGGCGTGCGACAGAGGATCTTTTCCCAGTATGCCACTGCGTGCTGTAACTGGTGGAACTTAGGCGAGGAACAATTGGTTTTCACTTTTTTACGCGGTGCCAAGCTAGGGTTCGACAACAAAAGTCGCTGGGGATTCGTGGGAGAATGAGGCAAGTGTTGACTCAGACATACACATGACGAGGAGAGGTAACCTTTTGGCGGAATTATTTATTGCGTGCCCAGCATGCGTAGCCAATTGTTTCAATTTTGTTATTGTTCAATCAGTCAATTTTTAAGACAGTCGTCATACATTTAATTGAGTGAACAAAACAATTAATGCATGATTGAAGAAAATAATTTTTTCGAAATTAAAAAAGAATGTTACTAGATATCCGGAACTGAGTAACAATGTCCCGTTCGCACATGAATCAGAGGAAGGCTCTCGCAAATCAAGGAGCAATAAACACTTATATAATTATGTACTTGCAAAATGTTTTCATTCAATGAATGAATCCAGAAAACGAAGACGTCATTGGTAATCTCGTGATTGCATTTTAAATGGACGTTAATCAGTATGCAACTGCACGGCCGTGAAAATAATAACTTGTCAATGTTAACCTCTTAAATTTATATGATTAGTTGAAAGATAATCATTTTAAAATCCAAATAAAAGAAAGAAGGTTTTATGCAAAAATTGTTCAAGAAAAAAGTGTTCGTTTTGTATTCCATTGAATTCGAAACGTATTTACCAGAGGCCGAAAATCCAATTTCAATTTTCGTTAAATTTATTCCGCTAGCCGCAGTGATCGATCTTACCGAAAATATCGTTACTTTAATGTTTCCGCAACTTCATTTTTTTTTATTACTTTCGTGAGCTTTTCGTGCAATTTAATTGTATTCGACGAATTTTTTACCACTCCCTGATTTACATCTTCTGTCAATCGCAAAGACAGCCGAATAACGTTTTTCCTAACAAAACATGAAAACCTCGACAAAACCAGGCAAAATGAACGATTTCATTGCTTGAAGTTTGTTGATTGCTTGACTCCAGAATGTATTAATTTCTTTATCAGTCAGTTGCCAGTATAAAGCAAAACGTTGCAATCATCACGATGATTATGAAAAGAAGAAGAAAAAAATGAATGAAAAAATGAAAAAGAAAAAGTTAAACAAAAACTATCGGCAAACTAAGTCCGTTATTACATTACACGAGCGGATGAGTTTTGCAGGATCAACCATTCAAGTGTGACAATTGTATAGGCAACAATAATTGCAGTTCTATGGCTCGTTTTTCATTTGTCGACGTACGACAATAAAACTGACTTTTAAATATAAACCATACGTATTGTTTGGTAACTTATTTTTGCATCGGAAATTGGAGCAAAGTTTTATAGCTGGCCAATTGTAATAAGGAAGTTAATAAACTCGACTAACGTAGCTTTGGTCTTAAAAATAAAAAAGAAAAATTAAATTAACCTGGTGACTATAGTGCAACTTTTAGCAACTCATTGGTTGTTTAAAATGTTCATTTTTGCAGGATCTAATGAAACGTTGATTTTACCTAGCCTTGTCAAGCTAATGGAGACACAAATGAAATCTCACCATGATCGTCAAAGTGCTTTTCATAGTCAGCCTCGCTCCACTGGGTCTCATGAGTGGTTGTGGAGTCATGCTGGGGTGAGCGCGGAATCACACTCGTAGAACGCACACTCAATGAGGAGCACCGCAGCGAAAGCTCCAAAGCGTCCAGCCAACACTTGCCCGCAGCTTGGGAAGGCGCTCTGAATATCAAGTACGATGTTGGCAGCGGCTGTACCATCACTGCGCCTAAAAATAAAACCAAATTAGATTCTGACCCGAACAAAAGAAACGTAAAAAGATAGAAATAAGTTGTGTATATTTAAAAGCGCTTGATATGGCTCGCACGTATGCAATGAAAATTAAAACCTCGTGCACGTTGATTGTCATTGATTAATGAATGCACAAAGGAGTGTGTGCGGTGTCTATTAAGTTAGACTTGACTTACGATACACTACTCTGGGTACTTTAAAAGAAGCAAAAGTTATACACGTGACGGCAACTTTGTAATTGTTGTATCCTAATGACAGAAAGATGTGCGTTGGCCTAAAGATAATTGCTCTAGCTTGGGTAACTGGATGTTGAGTTTCGGTTGTAAGCCAACAAGACTACTCAGCCGGCCGGAGGTTTAGTCTGTAACTTACCGATGCTCTCTTTTTCAGGACCACGAGGAGCCCAGATCGACTGTTCCAAAGGGTGAAACAGTTTGAAACAAAACCCGTCCTTCTTGCTTGGCCGCTCAATTACTTGGCATGTGTTCAAGAGAATCGTGCCAACCCAGTGGTTGCTCTGGAAAAAAAAATATTCAGATTTATTATCCGTGTTCTATTTTTTAAATCGATTAATTTTCATTGTAAAAAAAGCTATTCTTACTTTCATTTTTTGTGTTTTGTAGAGTAATAATAAACCAGGTTTGAGAATACACCATAGTTTCGTCCAACTTTTGAGCGTACCTCGAACCTTTAGCCAGTCACTTAAAACGATCACCGTCGGGTCTTTCAATGAGCTTAGCAACTCGTTCGCAACTCTCTTCTTCTCCATCCGATATGTTTTCCTTTGAGCCTTGTAAGATTCTTTTCGGGTTAATTTGCATTCAGCGGACTATAATCATACCGGAATCATCAATTAGAATCACAACTTGAAACAGAACTTGAATCACTCAATTTATGATTTCAGTTTGATAAATCAATTAGAACAAAGACTGAGTGGACTTTAAATTTGTAGCCCCCTCTCAATGCGCGACTCAGAAATTATAATCTCTCTTAAATAAAAAACACGAATTCCTATTTGTAATCACAACACGAACTTGAAAATGAAGGTTATCACTTTGAAACCTTGATTTGGAGTGACTAATTTTGTTACTAATTCTCATTTAGAAATTTGTTTTGAGATTGAAGTATTTCTAGCTTGTTTTATTCTTGTATTTGACGTATGAAAAACGTAGCAATCACCTTTTCCGACAAATTGTCGGTTCTGGAATTGACTTCCCCGAGTGCAGATAAGCCTGAAACAAAGAAGACACATTACAGCGTATGAACACGAAAAGCATAGATGTGCATTGCCCCTTGGGAGCAGAGCATCGTTAAAAAGTCGACACTTTTTGTGGCTTCTCGCATTATAAGAATAAACGTGCAGGCGTTTTTCATTAAACTCATTCTTCCAACGGTAATGTCGCTCAATTTTCCCGCTGATATAACAGTCAATCGATACTTCTTTACATTAATGGTTCATTTACAATTCTTCGGACTTTCTTTAAATTTTTGTTCCCTCTAATTGTTTAACAATGAAAATGAATGATGAAATAAACTAAACATAGCTAAGCAGACGAATGAAAGAAGAATGAATATATTGTGATAATGAAGTGTTGATGTTATCAAAGCTGTTTTTGCGTTTCATTCAGGCATGAATTTTACGCAATGCAGATGTAATGCGATCTGCGAAGCATTCTCTCACAACCACACCTTTTGTCAAACTTGTGTACTTGCGCGGCATGTTTAGCGTCTTTCACACTGATTAATAAATCAGTTCTCCTATGCTCTTAACACGCGACTTTATCTTATCATCCCCATTTATCAGCTTCGATTGTTAATCACGCGCATACAAAATAAAAACGATCCTTGGTCAACGAAAATCATATTTTTCATTGAAACAAGGTTTTCAATTATAACAATAAGCGCCTAACAATGCCTGAGTTACATAAAGTGTCACGCGCAATAGTATAATTTTAATTATAAGGTAGTTATCCCAGTAATTCAGAGTTGCATTTTTCATCCGAATTGTTGTTTTATGTTTTTTGTTTTAAACAAAAACATACAGTTAGTTATTGTATTTCATTTTTAAAACGAAAAATACTAGTAATTTGCAATCACTTTATTAAGCAGCAGTGTGCCAACGGCAATTAAATCTGTTCTGAACTTCTAATGACAGCCGCTTTATTTTTAATGATAATCCGACTGTCGGCTGTTTGTACCGGTTCGTGGGTTTTCTCGTTTCTATGCATTTTGACTTTAACTTAAAAAATCTAACTTCGATAAGAAAACTTTCATTCGAGTTTCCAATAGCTTATAATAAACCGGGTCAGAGGTTTGACAATTTGAACAATATAAAAAGTGGTAGACTAAGGAAAGAGGAGAAAAAAAAATGAAATCGTCCGTTATTTAACAACCATTATTTCGACATTTATCATTTATAGCTTTTATGTAATCGGACTGAAGTTCACTCATGTTATGTATCCTAACAATTTTCTCTCAATGAAAATTTTCGAACAATCTTTCTCCTTTATGACTGTTCGTAAAGTACCTACAATGAAATATAAAATAAGTGATATTGAAGTAATGAAATAATATACTTGAAGGAAGGTAACAAAAGAAAAGCGGAGATGAGATTGTTTACCTGGCGACAAAGGCGGAGCGTCGATGTTAGAGACGTTCATGCTGGTTGTGAGAGATTCAGCGGACGATTGTTTGGGCAGCGGAGTCGGCGGGTTTTGACTGCTCTCGCGACGCGATCGTCGTTCGTCGGCGGGTGCTGGAACCAAAATAAAAGCAAACCATTACTCGAGCATTACAAAATCTGCGACTCATTGGAAAAAAAAAAAAAAAAAAAAAAACTACAGCTGCAAAACAAATGTGCGTGTCATTAGGTTAAATCGATACGCTTTAAATAAAAAAATAACAATAAAAAGGGGAAACTATAAAATAATAAAAAAGTGGTCTCTGATATTTAACTCACGCTTTCTTATTGATTCAATCTGAAAATAAAGTTTTCTCTTTGAAATCCTAAGTGCAATTTGGCTGTTGATTTGTGTCTTTATTTGTTTCGCGTATAACATTTTTATTTTTCAATTTTGTTTGAAAAATAAACAAGGAAGCTGTTCATTGACAAAGGTCAAAGCAAAGAACGGCTAATGCATAAATTAGCGCCAAAGTTATAATTGTCCTAGCCAACTAAGGGTGCAATTAAAAATTCAACGATTCGATAAAACGCCACACTCATTTTCATATCAACCTTGATCTCATGAGACATTTATTTATCATTTATTTATGCATTTTTTCCTCTTGTCCCAAAATGTCAGAACGAAATCAAGGCATTTCGCAGCTGTTCGACTTTTTACCTTTCTGGCAACAAAGTAGACTGCAAGAATAAATACGTTCAACAATTCAATTTGTTTTGAATAATTGAAATGTAAACATAATGTGGCTGCGCTTGCAGAAAATCATACAGAAAAGTAGAAAAATGGTTTTGTTGACATTGAATATGATATGCAAAATTTATTACAACTAGCAACAGAAGTATTAATAAAGTTTCGCTATAAATAACCAAAGGAAGTAACTGACAATGCAAACTTGTATGAAACACAATAAAATACAAACACAATCTCATCGTTTAACAATTTTTTCATAATACATTTCAAAAATATTTTTCAAATTTGGAATTACACCTCGAAAGTCATCCTTTCTTCCCATTCAAAGATCCAACTCGTTTTGAATGCCTGCGATGAGGCTACTTGAAATTCTAATTACACCAGACTAATTACCATAATTGATTCTCATTAGCTGATGTTGTAGCTGGTTGCGAATTTTCAAAACAAACCGAGTGACAGAGTGATAAAAATGATGACAGATGAAAAACAGGACATTGGCAATCAACGTACCGCTAACAACGCGAGTAATGCTCTGCGGTGTCACTTTTGTATCTGTGGAGGTGCCAACGGAAGAGGAGGTGTGCATCTCGGACGACGACTGACGTTCTCCGCCGGGCACCATTATCGGTTGCGAGCTCATCTAAAATGAAAAAACGTCGGGAGGAAGAATAAAAAAACCTACAATGAACAATAATAATTAAGCAAGATTGATTGTACAAGTGGTAAACAAGAGAAGGTGGGATGATAAAGATAAGAAAATGTTGAAAATATGGTAAGAGCACGACGAGAACGTTAAACGTGGCTCAATTGAGTTTAATGCAAGAAAGGGGACTGACTCACTGTCTAACTCCTTCACGCACAATGTGACTTATTAAATTGTGCGCAAAAGTCGGGTAACTGGCATGACTGACACGTTATGGAAACAACCTCGCACTGCGGCACCGAAAAGTCCCTTCCCCGCACTTTTTTGTACCCCGCGGGATAAAAGAATGTTTAACCAAACGTTCGTGAATCGCAATGAGAAATGAATTTAAAAGATGAGCAGCGGGCAATAGTGTCGCTGGTTCGAGCTAATCGGGCATCGTTGCTCGAACGTCAACACAATCGCAACACGCAACGGGGGCACGAAAATTCAAAACAGTGTCAACGTCTGTGTTGGTGTGTTGCGCCGCTTTTGGGCCGACTTGGCCGACTGGGCAGCGTCGCGAAACAACGCGAACAAACAACCCGAGCCGCGCAGCTGCGCCACGATTGATCATCCGCTTTGCCGCATACCGTATGCGCAGATACCCGCGAAAATTTGAATTTCAATCTACGTTTATTGGGAAAACTCAATTTTTGTTCAGTCGATAATGATGAATGAAAGTGGAAAATAAAGTAACAGGATTTGACAAAGGAGTAACATTTTAGATTTCACATAGAAAATGTTTTATTTAATTTAAATATTCGTTACTCGCAAACGCATATAAAAGTAATCTTAAACCACTAAGTGTACTGCAATAACGACGTGTATAAATGCTAAAGATTGGGACACGATTTAGGATTGTTATATGAACGAAAAATGAGACTTTCAAAAAAAAAAGAAAAAAAACGACACATATTCACAAATACAATTGGTAACTAAAAAAACAGGTAATGAAATTTTATTTAAAAATCGTACGATCAGATAAATAAATTCATTAGATTATGATTCATCGTTGTACGTTGAATTAGGACGTAACAATTCCAGAACGGAAAGCAGAATTATACAATTAGTTCTCATCGTACAAAAGGCGTATAAAACTTTTCAGCTCTTTCGTTTCCCGTAGGATAAATTTCTTCAGGGAAAGGAAAGGAAAAGCTATCTTCGGTAATCAGCTTAGAACATACTCCAAACAGAAATGCAAAAATACTGTCAGCGAGAGACTCATATAACGAGCGCAGAGATTTACATTCAATGGCGATGCTAGTTACACAGACATATTTTTTGTCTACTTCTTCTTGCTTTTGCCTAGGGTAAGAGTGTGATGCTGCGATTGCTGCTGGATCTGCGTTTTCCTTCGGTTGAATTCTAGAATGTCGTCCTCCAGTTTCTTTCGATTCTCTTCCAGTTTCTTCTTCTCCTCCGTGTGGTCTTTTTTTAGCTTGTCGAATTTGATGTGAAGCTAAAAACCAAACGTATATTGTTATTTTTCTTTTTCACAAAAAAGAAAAGATAAAATGAAAACTGTAGTTACTTCTTTTTCAGCTTCTTTCAGTTCCATCTCAGCTTCTTTGACTCGAGAAACGAACATCTGACGCATCTCATCTTCTTTTTGTTGAAGCTCCTGCAGATGAGTAAAACGTTTTGCTTCGCAGGTTTGTTGGAAAGATATTGGTTTGTTGTCGCTGTCCACGTCACTGAATCCCATCTGAAGATGTCAGAAATATAATCATTTTACAAATATCACAACGGTGATCGATACAAAGAATCAACTTTTTGTAACAAAGTCTACCTGTTCCAGTCTCTTCTTACGATAAAGTTCATAATGACGACAGTGTGTTTTCTCCCTCAAATCTTCCATGTTGGTTCTAATGAGCATTTCGCGAAGTTTTACAAAATCACAATGCAGCTCATTTTCAACTGAAATGAAAGAAAATTACAAGTTTGGTTATGAAAAGGCAGGGAAGGGTTTGGGGATAATAGATGGCTAATTTGTAATACGATCTGTACCTTGAACAGTACCCCACGGATATTGGCGTGATCGCATCATCTTATTTCCGACACGAACAAAATCCGTGCTACCGACTACAGCAAATGGCACGTGAGCGTTCATGTTAGTATTCACTTCCGCCACACTCTCATCGTCAGTTGGAAATTGGTAGATGTGCACGCCGTTGTTTTGTAATTCCGATATTATTTTCGACTGCAAATCATCATTATTTCATCAGTTCACATTCTTGTACTCATTGTTTTTAAACACCTCATATCATTAATTCAATATTTCTTTTATCTTTTATATGTTTCACCTGGCTAACTTCTTCTTTCTTTTTACCTTAAACTTTTGAAGTTCAGCCTTAGAAATGGTATCCGCTTTAGCAATTATAGGCACAATGTTAACTTTAGTATCAAGTTTCTTCATACAAACTAAATCGATCGACTTCAAACTGTAAACAAAGCATTTTGAAATTTAAATTTGACCAAATGATGGTTTTTGAAGTAGTTTAAAATGTTAGAATTTTTATGTGGTAGTTCATTTTTCATTTTATTTTCCTACCCATGGCCAGTAGGACAGATGAAATAAAGACAAACGTGGATTCGGCTGTCATGATAAGTCGAGAGGGAACGTTTAATTTTAAGCTCCTCCTGTAAGTAGGCTTCGAATTGAGCATCGATATAATCGACGACAGCTTTGAAGCTGTCCTCCTTATTGATCTGGTCCCCATAGCCGACAGTGTCAACAATGGTCAATTTCAGTCTCACGTTGCTCTCTTGTAATTCGTACGTATGAGATTTGAGTTTGACAGCTGGTAAATTGTGGGGACTCGGCGCTGACTCGAAACTCGTATTGAAGAGGGAGTCCATCAGTGTTGATTTTCCCAGACCAGTCTCACCTTGATGAAAATACAATTTTTTGTTTTATTTATCTTGCCATGTAATTACAATTTATTACTTTTTTAATCAATGTAAATAAATCAAAATAAATTACTTTTTTTATTAATGAAGATAAATGAAGAATTTGAAAAATTTATCTCTTCATTTTAGGTTATCAAAACTAATTAATTATCATGAATCACTAGTATTATTATTCTAGAAAAGTAAAAGAAATTAGAAAGAAATAACAACAAATACAGTATTAAAAAAACTTACCAATACACAAAATATTAAAAACAAATCCATTTTGAACGGATTTGTTGACCAGTTGGTCTGGAAGGCTGTCAAAACCAACGTGTCCCGAAAGCTTCAAGTTTCGGAGGTTCGCCTCCATCTAAAAATAAAAAGATTGAGTCAAATAGGATGATTGAAACTGAATTTTCATGGGTTGACAGTTGGTTACGTTGTTCTGTTTATCCTTCGGTGTCATCTTGAGGAAGGTAACCAACGCCCTTTGACTAAACTGACGTTACGAATGTGTGGGCAAACTTTGTGACGAGAAATTGTCAACAGATGTGACCCAATAACACTGCAGTCGATTGAGGAATGCAGAGTTGTTTATATTTCGTTTTGTTTTGATTTATTATGAAATAAACTTACCTTTGCACGCTCAACGTCGACGGCCGCCATGTTTACAATTTATACACTGCCGAATTTAGTAGCGTTCGTAGCGGCTTTAAGAATGAACGGCATTGTTGCCAACAACGCGAGACCAAGTAGGAAAATAAAGCGGGAAAAAATTGGATTTAAATAATTGAATTATAATATTAATAATCAATTTTTATTTCAAGGCACAATTTTGGTCTTGAAAACTGAGAAAATAAAATTCAAGGACAGGGTTAGAGCAAAATGACTCGTTTCAGGATGAAAATAACATTTTAATGAATAAAATCGAAGAAGCAGGTACAGGTTACTCATTACAATTCATAAAAATGAATAAATCTGCTACAAGTTATGTGATACAATGATTCAGAGCGAGGTGACAGAAAATGTACTGTAATTGTACACAAAAAATCAATCTTTCAATCGCATTACAAAAAAGGTTGTACATCATAAATCCAATTCGCGTATAAAATATAAACCAACTCTTTCAATTACAATACATTTATTCGTAGTATATAAATTATCGCTTATATTTAAATGTTGCCACATTAATGCCGCATAAAGCTAATATAACAGAAAAGATATTTAAAGAATAATTTCTTTAGAATTAGCAACGAAATTTAGCTATTAATCCGATTAATACTGAACCAATCAGTCTAATTCTCCAACCGAATAAATGAATTTGCGATTAGAAAACAATTTAAATGTTTCTTTCTTTTTTTTTCATATAAAATGTGTATTTTCGTTTGACATTAAATTGTGAAATAAAAATGACACTTTCATCTCAAATAACAATCTTTCTCGTTAACAATATTTTAATTAATAAAAATGTACAAATTCGTAACATGAAAAAACAGACGAATTAATTATTAATGATATAACGATATAGTACAATTAATGAGAGCGGATAACTAAATAGCCTCAGCGCGCGGACAAGATTTGTCTCGCGAGTCTTTGCTTTGGTATTCCTTTGCACAGATTGCCCTTGCATTTCTGGAAACCGAACGAAATAGTTGACAACTTGTTCTCACCTAGTTTTCTATATTCATTAGAAATGGTATTGGATTGCTTTTTATTACATAAATATCATGATTTACGTATAAAAGTATCAAATATATACTCAGATATACTGTGAAGATTCAATCAGTAACTACTTGCGTGTTATGTAGATATACGATTAAAAATACGTACGACAAAGTGCTTCAAACGTGCAACATTATTTTGACTATGGAATTATTAAACTTTTCGTTTTGGAATGTAGTTAAAAAGGCATTTTTCGTAAATTTCAAATCCCTCGTACACGTTACTCTAACGAATGGCCTACAACAGAAAATGATATATCTGTTACAAGTGATATTTTCATGGAAGGCGACGTGACACTCGACCCTGTTTGAGAAATACAAAAGTTAAAAAAAAAAAATTCGTCCCAGACCAGTCGGCGAATTCGTCACGATTCGTAAACACGTTACAAGCGTGACTTTCAAATTGATAACTGGCCTACGTGATTCTACGCAATGAGATATACAAGTAATTGTTTGTTTTTATAAATGGCAGCATCTAATTATGATACAATGTTTGACTTCGAAGACGCTCGGCGAGATCGTTTGCAGATCCGAAACGACCGTGAGTTTCTTCTTCGAAGATCAACGGGCGGCGTAATTTTGAGCAAATTACATGACTATTAGTGTTTTTTTTTGTAATTTCAACTAAGCGACGTGCAGTTTTACGTGAAGCGTGGCGAGTGTTTCACTGTGCTTTTGTTTATAAGCTCAATGCGTTGGGCCAACGTCGAGCGCTCTGTCATCGGGCTACGATACTTGGCACGGATGTGCAAGAAATCATTATTGTTGTTATTATTAATATTATTATTATTTATGTTGTTGTTGTTGTGCTTGCTAATCAGAGGCGGCGGAGTGTTTTCGCGACTGAATGCCCTCACCTGGCAGGGATCATGCCTCATCAGGAAATGCTCCAGTGTATCCCAGCCTCCGCCCACTCGCACCATTGTATGTCGACCTTTTAATAACTGGAACAAAAAGAAACAAACCTCTTAGATAAATGCAAATCATCAAAAACCTTTTTACAAATCTAAAGTGATTAAAAAAATTACTCTGATAAAAACATTGCGCCCGGCAATGAGATATCGTCCTTCGCCAACTTTTCTTTCCTTTAATTTCGCACACTTTTCGGAAGAACATTGACACAGTCTTTGTGCAGCCTCGACTGCTTTTCTGACCTGCAATAATTAACACAAGAAAGAAAGGGTTTATTAATTTTTTTATTTCTTTCAGTAAGTAAGAATTGAACATGGCGACAGAGAAAATGATCAGAACCTTCCGGTCTAGTTCGGTAATCGGACCGACGTGTTCCGGTGGTTCGACTGGAGATGGCGAAGGCGAGCTCGTCGGGGACAAAACGTCATCAGGATCGTCGGCACTGCCACGAGACCAGTCGTCCTCCGTTGTGTCGCTTGGAACGCCGTCGCTTCCTGTCGGCCCGTTGTCGCTTACAGACCGTCGCATTTCTGGCTCCGTTCCTGTCGATGAGTCCAACCAATGTGGCGTCAATGCGGTCATTTCAGTTGCGGAACTATAGAATAAAATGATCAATCAATAACGTGAATAATAATAAACTCTATAAAATAGAGAGAGAGAAAAAAAACTATTGAAATTCAATTTCTAATAGACAAAAACAAATTACGATTTTTATATACAGTTTCTAAATTAAAGATTTAGCGTTTCGTTTCAGTTTGTTCATCTTTCTCTCTCTCTCTCTCTCTCTCTCTCTCTTGGTCTCTCATTGAGCATTATCGTTTGCAGAATCAACTATCCATTAGCATGACAATCGATCGTCGATACGAAAGTGGCGTGTAACGCGACGCAAATTTTACCTGCTGTGCTTAATCTTGTCTTGTCGTGGTCTGGGAGAGGCTGTGGGCGATGGCGATTGGAACTGCCAAGAAACAAGACTGCTGTGGGAAATGCCGCTGTCGGAAAGACAGTGCAGGTCTCGCTCTTGCTCGGCAATTTCCCTTTCAAACTGTACTAGCCCTGGTGGCTCGAGCGAATATTTTGTGGCCAGCCGCGCCACTTCTAGCAAACACAGAACCACGTTTCGGGGCTGGTTGTGCAAAACTGCAAGAAAAATATTTTTATTTATGAATATAATCAATCAATTAAATTTAATTTTTTTCAATTAATTTAAAAAGTATTTGAACAAAATCTTATTTGTCATGTGTTTGTATATGCTGTGATGAAATATCAGAACATTTTATTTTCTAGACTTTATATGTGCACCACATTTTGCTTAGAATATCACATTGGAAGTGACTGGCATGGCTTTTATGCCAACACAAAAGCGAGCTCGAGGGTGAAGTAGCGCGACACACAAATGACTGCACTTTTTAAACCGATAAGAGCCCCGAAATGGAACAATCTCGCAGCCCGGAGTGCATTTTATTAAACGTCTCGCAAGTTTGTTAGCCACTTTGCGATTCAATCAAACTTGTAAATGACTTTTCTACAACGACCCTATTAAGATGTTTCGTAATTGATACACCCATAGGACCAGGGGATTTTTTTATTTGAAATAAAAAGTTTCGCGGCACGAAATATTCCCCCTGGCCTAGAACTTTATTTCACGTTTGATATCATTTCTCCTATTCTATGTCGTCTGGCGTTGATCCAATATTCGTGACGCGAACACTCACCGAGATCGTCGCTTTCGAACAGCAGATTCTCGTGGACGCCGAGTCGCCGACAAAATTGGATGAAGTTTTCCATATTGTCTCGCGAGAAAAAACTTCGCCTCGCTGCGTTTTCCCAGCATCTGCCTTTGATCGTAGGTACAGGCTGAAAATAAAAAAAAAAAAAAATAAAGGTCACAAATTTATCTTCAATCTCTACAGACGAATGTTTCAATATTTGTTGATAAAGCGAAATAAAGAACCTACCCCGTTAGCTTTTCCAGCCTCGACAGCCACTCGAGCTCTTTCCTGGATGACTCTTGCCAAACGACAGACGATGGCTCCATTATCAAGGGACTCAAAGAAATTGTCGCCGGTCACACAGTCGACATCTGCGAAAAAAAAAGATTAATATTCTTCAATTAATAAATCTTCCTGCTTCAGGCTTTCGAGATTTTGTTTCGTTTTAACGACCCAGATTCAATTGACGGAGCACGAATCGATCGACTCTCGCTGAAGCAAGTTGAGCAGAACATTTAAATCATTTTAGTTTCGTTCGAACGACCAAACCACAATGAAGCTATGGTAAACAAGTATTCCGTGATGAAATGGAAGCGTTCGACATCAAAATAATGGTACATTCCGATCATGATACAAAAAGTTGTTTCCCATCGAAACGAAAGTGTTGTCAATTTAGAAATAAACAAGGCCTCCTTTTTTCCCTAGCTTAATTCTTTTGTTGTAATTAAATCGCCAATACTTATAAGTTTTCTCTGCCAGGTTCGCTGACACAACGAGAGAAAATTTTAATCTCGTTTAGGATTATTCCATATCGCTCTTTTTTTTTGTTTGCTAGATTAATTTCTTTTTTTCGTATTTTCAGAAACCTCACAGATCTCCAGACGGATCGAATCGAATGATAAAATAAAGTAGGTTTTGAACAATTGTACAAGTAGAACTTATTTTACTGTTTAGAATAAGCTAGCGAAGATGCAGCATCACGTCGAGATACAAATGGTAATGAGACTGCGGTTCGTGACCAGCAGGACCAACAATGGTCTCTGACTCAGGAGGACAAAAAAAATCCGTCCGCAGGGCAAAGTTTGTCACGTGACAAGAGCAAGGCGAACACGCGTGAAACAATGGTCAACGTAGCGCAAAAATGAGCATGCCTTATGGGAAACAATTTTGCCCCTTTAACAATGGCCGGCGAGTACATGAAACGAGCAGCGCGATTTGACTTTTTGATTTCACGTAATTTGATTTACGACGACGTTTTTCCCTCGGCCGCAAAACTTTTGCAATCCTCTCGTTGAACACGACAGATGCTCCGCAGAAGGAGAAATTGATTTTCGGTAGCTTTATCGACAGGGTGCTTGTGCATCCGAATGACAGATAATGAGCCAGAAGAGGAGTGCCGATCGGACTGATCGGCTTGATTTGCAAATTGTTTCCGCAAAAATTGTCCACGAATCACAATACTTGAGGCGGTCTCATCGGCTTCCGGTGACTCATGCAGTCGTGGCAACATATGCGACATGCAAAGTTACTACAACAAAAAATAAAATTCAACTTTGATGAGTTTTCGGTACATTTGTGATGTAAAATAAAAATAACTGAGAATAAAAATTGCTGTTGAGATCGACGAGTTTGTTCTGAAGCGAAAGTTTGATTGGTTTGATGTTTTCGTGACGGAGGTTGTAATCCTCGGTCCCACAATTGGAAACTGGTAGACGAAAGGCGACCGTGCTGAGGTCGCGGTGCCTTTTTTAAATTCTCCCCCTATCTGAATATACCACTTTTTTCTGCACCGCTCCCGGCATACAAACGACACGAGCTGTACAAATAGAGCCTCATCTTTCTGCGAACTGCTACTTGACTTTTATCTCCAACTTTATAGAAACAAAAATACAAAATCTGCAACAAAAATCGTCTAACATCTCTGATTACAAAATTATATATAAAACGATAATTCATGCGGCTAAATTGGAAATGATTAATTGAATGGTTTCTTCTTTGGTCAAAAAAAAAAGAACGATTTATCCAACAACTGCTCTTCTAGAGTTTTCTTGGGCACCTGCAGAAGAAACAGGTGTCGTCAAGCGACCAGTTTGAAACGGGCGTTTTTTCTTGTTCCTGAATCGACGTCCAATTGCACGTCCCTGACACTGATTCAGGATTCCGCGTAGGCGCGATGGTTGAAACAATTCGCGGCCTATCAAACACATTTTTTGCCCGGACAGCTCGTTATAGTTGTGATTCTCGGTTGCGTGCATCAGCTTTTCACCTAGTTGCGCGCAAAAGGCCTGGTGGCCGAATTGAATAAATTCAGCTGTTATTAAAATATCGCGCTCGGAAACGCGAAAGTAAGTCAGAAAAAGGCTATTGGCAAATTAATGACACGATTAAACGGAAGTCCGCGCATGATGGACATCCTTTCCCACGTCACGCCAGATGCTGATCTTTGTGTCGACGCGCTGCACGAAAGTCTCTTTTCGAGTGCACGCTCACGCCACATCCGACTTTGACTTTTGCTTTGCATAAATGCTGTCCTTATTGCTGCTCCTCTCAATTATATAAATCTAAAATGATAGATGCAAATGCATGATTTGAATTTTAAATTGCATTGCAAAATAAAATAAATTACATTCGACATTTTGAATAGAGAAAAAATTTAAATACAACAAATAAGTATACAAACTAAATAAAAAAAAAGAAAAGAAGGGAGATTAAATAAGAGAAGAAAAAGTTATCCCGACGTCAATAACTCTTTTCTTCTCTAATCTCGAGATAAACAGTCAAATCCTTGCGGTTAGTCGGAGCCCGTTAAAATGACTTCCCTCATTCCGGGGAGTCGCGATAGCATTGATAAATGATCACAGCATTTATGGCGATCCGAGAAAAGACATAGGCATTAGCGTTAATCGTGGCCTGATATTGCGAGATCCAGGTGTGTAACGGCGTTACGGTCAACGTAACGAGCACATCCGAGAAGAAAGAGAGAGTGATTGGAACAACCCAGGCCTCAGATCTCTACAATTCCAGCTCCAGTTTAATACTACTAACTGGGTCGCATCAACATTCTTTGTTTACATTCGCACTTTTACAATGCCGCTTGTCATTCTCTTTATGCATTCAAACTGCATCGAATTTAACGTTATCTAACCGTTACAAACTTCATAACTCGGTACTCCAGTTTTTGCTTATCAGTTTTCATTCCAATTCAACAGTCGAACAGATTTTCATTTTCCAATTTAAATTGAGAGTTTGTTTGAAAACAACAAAAATATCATTCCAGATTGATGATTTTAAATAAGGATTAAATTAAAATAATGGGAAGATAAATGCAGAACTATTTTTTGTTTTCGTTTGCCGAATTCGTGAGGCGACGTCTCTGTTCTTTCGCGTGTACTTCGAACAAATGTCAGAGGCACTAAATTGGCATCGCAGGCCCAATTGAGCAATTGTTTTTCGTCTGCGCCATAAATCAAGCAGTCATAACGCTTATCGAAATTTTACACGAATGTCCCGGACAAGGCACGGCCAATCTTTTATTATGCTCATCGATTGTGCCAGGTGATGACGTCACGCATGCCGATTCCACAGTGAAACAAAAATCGTGGCAAACAGTGCGTGTAGCTCGAAGGAACGTTTTCCAATCGTCAAGTCAACTAGTTCGGCATTTAATTTTTCGGTTTTCCATTGATATTGTGGTTTTGTCGTCGAATTTGAAACTTTTATGGATTTATTATTTTATCAACAATTTTATCAATTTATATACTTATTGTTTTATTGATCCATTCAGCCAAATCCTCTTGGAGGGGTATAAGTTGTCGACTCTGCTCAGAATGAATTCGTTCGTAATAAAATTCGGCGTAGTCTTCTTCGGGTCGTGGTACATCCGCCCGATTGAACACCGACACCGACGAAGGACCCCAGCTACTCCGATAACGGATATGCTGCGAGGAAGGAAATCGATTCGTGTACGACATCGCGGCTGGATCTATCTTCCCAATTTAATATAACTGGTTAGACGCGCGATGACTTGCGCGTTTCTTCGTCTGATTCTGCAAAAAAAAAGTAACAACACTTATTAATTTTAATTCTTATTCATTTGATTGGTAAACGTATAAGGGGTACATGAATCGAGATAGCAATGTTTTTTCAACATTGAAAATAATAAAAACATTGTAAATTCAAAAGATGGATACAACAATGAATAAATCTTGAATAACCATAATTTTAACCGAAACATGAGTCAAACGAGGTTAAAGTGATAAGAGTAATGCAAAAAACGGCGTCGATTTGTAATTTATTGGCAGATGAAGATCGGAGAAAATCATGCATTGCAAATTATACTATTGGTATGATAATTAAGTCGGCTGTGATTTCAGATCGTGAGCTTCTGAATTGCCTGGGCAATGCCACCGCTGGCCTCTTACATAATGACGATTTTAATGCTCTGATGATCATCAGGAGAATTCAATTTCAATTCTATTTTCAGTTTCAGTACATTTTTTGTCGCCTACAATTTTATCATTCTCCATCCCATTTGTCAAACCGTTTATTAATGCTCCACTCTTGATTATAATTTGTTTATGTAAATTTCCTTCACTGATAAAATCTCGACACGAGTTTTCACTGGTGAAAACATATCCTTCGCTCATTAGAGGCTGTGATGAAAATAAAAAAATTTTTTGCCGAGACTGATATTAATATCAAGAAAGATAATTGTTCAGCCTTCTTCATTGGATAAAATGAATGTAAACAGAGTCTCTGATGAGGATACATTATTTTGTTATGCATCCGGATGTGAAAAGGAAAATCAAGATGATTACCATCGTGTGTTAATAAAATGAAAATGCAAATAGGCAATAAATAATCCTTATCAAGTGAAAAATTAAAAAAAAATTGACCGCCGTTGGCGTTTTATCAAAAAACTAAAAAAATGAAGGTTTCTATGAAGCTGGCCTACTTCAAACCTAACCCTTTACTTTCTCACATTGATCTTATATTTCAATTTTCTACCACATTTCTTTATACTTTGCGAAAATTTAAAATTCAAGATGCAAGATACTTTAATTTAGATAAAAAATTACTCCACGTTTTCAATATTCTTATATTAATTTACTTACATTGAACAGATATTAAAGTATATTCACCATTCCTTCTAGAAAAGTACTCCGAAAAACTGAAGCGACTCACGCAAAAACCAAAGAAAGACTAAATTTAACTCTGACTCTGAAACAAGATTCAACTGTAACATAACTAAAACAAACAAAAACTTGTCGACCTGAGAGACGTGTAGTTTTCCCAAAATCTCGCAGGCCAATTATCCGATCCCATTGTTTCAGGGTATTATCACCCGGCGCCTAAGATAATCCCCTTGAAACATCAAAGCATTCCAAAAGTGGACTTCAAAATAAAATGTCGGCGTAGCCTTAAAGGGCTTCGGTCTCAGAAATGTTTTCAGAATCGATACATGCAATCGGTAACACGCGAGATCATTTCCATAAGAAGCTAACAATAGAATATCAGGAGACATTTCAAATAGAGAGAGGAGACTGCATTTACATTCTTAAACTAATATCCAGGAAGTCACTTTCCCAGCCATTAAATTTCATTATCACAAACTTTGCGCCACCTGTATGTATTTTTCCATCGAAAGAAAAAAAAATTATTCATTTTTCCAACAGTGTCTTATTTATTGATTGAAATCACGCAATTTGTTATGGAGGTGTGGATACAATTTTGTTCGGATTTCGAGACTTTCATTTTCATTTGAATTCCGAATTTAATTGAGTTTATTTTTCAGGTCACCCAGATTATGTGCGTTTCTCGCAGAAATCGATATTTTTCATTACACTTTCTTAGACAACTTAAGCGCGTTATGAGCAACATTTTTCCTTACATTTTCTTTTCAAGTCAAGGAACATTGATTTGTTTACGCGAAGCATGATAAGACGAGGAAAAAAAAGAAGCCGGAGTTGTCTCGTCAAATTGATGTGCCGTTTCAATGCTAAACGTTTAAATAATATTTAGCGACGATATTTTGTAGCTTGATAAGTCGAGGACAACTTGTACTGTCGCCCACGAGATGAGGCTCTATTTAACCGGCGATGCGTGTTTAGTCGTCCTCTCTCGTAGACCAATTGAAATCGTTTTGATAGTTAAATTTCAATGTAAATAAATTAAGATAAATTGTCATTCAATTTTTGTAAACGTCTCATTAAATTCAATAAAATTGAAATTTAATTTTCATACTTTTGATCATTTGTTTTAACTTAATGCACAATTTTTCTTTTGCCTTTGAAACGTTATAGCGAGATTAAATTTTATTTACCAAGTTTCACAGCAACAAAAATTAATCGACTAATTAAAACAAATACCCAAGTAATTAATAGTGTCGCGACCCTGGAACGGAGCTGCTTTAATTGGTTAATGGATAGAGTCCTTACGTGGTAAACGTTTTATTGATCGAGAGTCTGAGAGTCCTCGCTATATTACTCATGGGCTTTATATCATACTTTATACTTTCCCTCGAATGGACGCTAAGGTGATAAAAAATGTTCGAAAATACCAAATGCGTGTAAGCTTTCGAACTTATCCAAATTTTAGCGTTTAAACTTTTTTTCCATCCAAACTTTCTCCAACTGTTCCAAAAATTAGGAAATAATTAATCCAAAGAAAAAACTTTAAAAAAAAAACAACAAAATTCAAATCAAAAGGATAAAGCATAAAATTAAAATCAAAGGTGAAAAAAGGAAAAAGTTAAAATGAAAAATAAAAAAAAACATTAAAGGGGAAGAAAGAATGAAAGTTTTTGAAAAATGTAAGTATATGAGAGAACTTGCAACCTTTTGGAGATGATCAAGATGATCATTTAATAGCGAAAAGTGATGGCAAAGGCAAAAAGCGTTCAACAAAAGAGGAAACCGCGAACGGTGCCATTGAGAGTGCTGAATGGTCGCGAACGTGGGCGCTACCCTATTTTGATCATGTGTATGCATACTCTGACACGGTGCGTAATGCCGCGCGCATCTTTAGTCGCATACGCGTGAGTGGGTTACATTCAATGGAAACTGGTATTCTTGTAATTTACTGATCCAGGTGCGTGGGTCATTATGGAAATCGCCAACTTAATAGCTGCTGTTTATAGAAATAAAACCAGCGGTGGCTCTTCCATTTTTTTCATTCGCAAACAAAAAAAACAAAAATCATAATAATTCACACATAAATTGTAATCACGCTCATGACTTTCCTCTGATTGATAGCCTTATACAATTTTTGCCTCCCTGTTGAGTATGCAGACATTTTCCTTTCCTTTTCAGCGAACTCCGAGAGGGAGCGGAGTCAAATGCGAGTTGAACTGTTTGGTAAACAAAAGCATATAAGTTGTCTGCGAGCAAATTGCGACGCTCGATTGAACGTAAAGCACTCTACCAAGCGTGGCCCAACCAATTATCCCGAGCCGCATTCAAACGAGTCAGTATCTTTGTCGTTCTCTCATGCTTATCAGCCGGATAATCGAGTTGTCGCTTAGATGCTGTTAATTATAAGTATGCATCCCTGTCCATAGTTGCTCAATCGTCCGCGCTAAAAGCGATACAACCAAAACAAACAAACAGAAAGAATAGAACGATCATTTCCATTTCTCGTCGCACATATTCTTTTTCTCTCGCTTCTTCTGTTTCTTTTCTGAAATTTATTTTCCATTCTTTAAATTTTTTTTTAACGAAGGCATTTCGCAAGGTGGTTTTCAGTCGCATCTCATTCAAATTGTCGGTAACAAAGTAAAAGGCAAATTAAAATCGTGCATCTTTGGAAATCGTGTGGGTCGATTGCAGAAGAATCCTTGCGTCACTTGACACGTCACCAAGAGGACCCACCCTCTTCAAACCCTTCTTCAATTAGTCTCACGTTTCCAGCAATGCTGCCCCATTTTTTCTTCTTCTTATTCGTTTTTTTTTCTCCGAACGGTCAATATCAAGGTTTATTTCGAGGTTTTCATCAGGCAACGTATAAATCAGCCAATTAAAATGCTTAAACAGAGCGTGCGTTCTAACTGCAATATTTCATATGGTTCGTTGTACCCACATGTGAAAGGTATACTAATGAACGAAAAAAAATTTTGCTTCGCCGATTGCGAGAATCTACTGTTTGGGAATATTAATGCGCTGATTAACATTTGTCGCACAGCCTCCGATATCCGCCCTTCCGTCATCCGCGAGGGTGCCAACGCCGAATTTCGCAGCGTTGCATTTTTGTTCCGCTCCTTCAATTATGCTAAGTGCCCTTTGACGGTTTTGTTCAGGAACTTTGAAAAGCTGAATGAACTTGTGCTCTTTTTCTTCTATTTTGATTCCTTTTCAACTTAGCATGAGAAAAATATATCTTCTTTGAAACGCAGACTCTGATGTGACCCTCGCACAACTCAAGTAATAAGATAGTTTTGGAGCGTGACCGGCGTAAGAGGAGCACGCTAGGTTTTATCTGTTAATAACAGGCGGCTGGTTTCCTCGTTGAAACCGAGAAGGACGAAACTTGGATAACCTTGGGATGCTTCATTGAATCCTGACGGTGACAGCTTCGTTCGACAAGTGCAACGTTAGCGTGACAATTTTGCGAATCTACAAAAACCAACAAAACATTGATCGTATCAATAAAAAGCAATGAATGAATAACAAGTTAAATAAAAGTATAAAAAAAGGAAAAAAAAAAACAAAGTTTGTTCCTGTGGTTGTGGTCAGGTCACTGGCCGAAGCCCTAAGACATTTGTCAATGAAAATATATACTCACGATGTTTGTCGCCGGGGTCACTTAGTTATGATTATTTCAAGCACCTTTCAAACGTCAATTTTACAATCAACGATAGAAACACGAGTTCACCCACTTGCTCGCACTATTATAAAATTAATCCCAACCGTTCTCATAAACACAAATCACAGAACCCTTTTTTTTCTTGCATAATATTCAATCCTGTTTCACAAATCACTCTCCATGTGGAAAAGAGACAGATGGGCGGCGCTTTTCGCTTGTCAGTATAAACCGAATTGACCCGCAATGGTTCCGAAGGGTGAATAAACTTGTCGATTTAAATGACCCGAACATTGTTTGCAAAACAAACCGTTGACGTTATTTTCAAACTTGCACTCTGTTTTGTTTTCATTTGGTCTTGGGTCAACGTACCTACTTAACATTCTAGGCTAATTCCCTTTAATGAATCTCCATGGGGAGAACACAAGATCTGTAATTAATCGAATTGAACGAATCTAAAAATTCAGCCGGTAATTCTACTTGGTTTAAAAATGATGAAACAAGGTGTAAACAAAAAAGATGAGCAACAAATTGTTGCAACAGTAAGAACAAACTTTGGAAAAAGATGAAGTTTTGTTTGCAACAATTGATGAGTTGTTAACGGACCGAGATTTGTTGCACATTACGTACCGGTCATGAGAGTTCCCGGCGAGAACGCGTCGATGGCCTACGCGATGCGTTGCGCGACTTGCAAAGCTCACAACTGTTCTGCCGGGCGGACCGAGCGTCGAATAGGTTGGGTCGGGAGAGGGACAGGGAGACACGCGCTCTCCTTCCTTCCTCCTTCCTCGTTCGGCGTCCTTTTCTCCCGGCTGGCGCAGACACCACGTGCGCAGAGAGACCGATCGCGAAATCAACTGCGCGGGCGCGCATGCAAAAACGACACACCGGACGCCGAGGGACAGAGACGAAAACACGTGCTGAGTGTTGTTCACGAGTGCTGTCAATTTTCCACTTTGATCCGCCGGTTTCTGTAATTAATAAAACATCCAATCAGCTGTCGTGCAGTTGCAAAAACCCCTTCAAACTTTTTTGTTTACCTTTTTTGGTCCTCATCAAAACAAGTATTCTCATTCTCATTTTCTTTTTTTTTTCAGATTCTTAGGAAGGAACGGATTTAAAGATCTGTGAAAAAACTGGAACAACAATAACAAGACGGATTTAAGATAATGCGCTCAATTTAATTTGTTTGATAAGCAAATATGTGCATGAAAGATTGCCAAGATAAAAGTTATAAGACGGTTATTCAACTTGGAGTTGTTTTGAAAGTAACACGAGCATTGTAAATTAGTCTTTAATCTATGATAAAAAAAACAAAGCCGAATTGTTCATTAAATTCGTGGAGTTTAAATTTGTCAATAGATTTACAAATGATATTTAGTTACAGAGTAAAAACGTGTTACAGATTGTACTTTATTTCAAAAGATGATGATCAAACTCGAGACAGTGAGAAACAATTGGTATCTTTGCTTTCTGAACAAATATGTACCAACCTATGTGGAACAAAGTAATTAATTGTTTGTAAACAGAATTTTAAAAATCACAATCTCAATGTGATTTGCAGTATGTTAATCATCTTGTTGGAAATCATGAAACAAATTTTTTATCATGTAGAAAACGGGCCAAGTAAAAAAATTAGATAAATTGAAAATTAATGAGCAGAGGGGCTAGAATTTGATGTACCACTATAGACTACATAATCATTTAAAATTGATAGAGTTGTGTCACAAGAGATCCACAACGCGTATCAAAATTAAATCTCCATTAGGAATGGTTGTAATGATTTATGGAGTGTGACCCATATTAAATATAAATCATACTTTCCTGTTTGACTGGTAGGACAAAAACCCTCAACGCCATATGCTCGAAATAATATCAGAGGTAATCAACTTCTCATGTAGAAGTATTGATTGAACTCCTATTTTTATATTAGCAAACTCCGATAAACGATATATCTCTAAAAAAATTGAATGAAAAAAAAAAACAAAAATGGTTTCGATTATGATAGAAACATGATTAACCAAAAGTGTTTGATAATTGTTATAAAACAATACTACAACATGAAAATTTTGTTAAGATTTTATTTTCTTTGAAAACTGTTTTGTAAAATGGAGACTTTAACACTGTTAAACATGCTTTTCAGCTTCTTTTGAATTTGCTCTTTTATAATTTACAATGAAATCCTCTCTGCGTCTAATTATCGTTATTTCCTGTCTCGCGTTCAAATATATACGATTTGAAAGGCCTTTTTTATTCGCGAACGCGATAATGGATTCGACTGGACGCATGCGTCAAAGTGCGTTTGGGTCCAGAGCCAGGATCCTCAACCCTCTGCTGAGCCCGATTATCGTTCACATCCCCTCTCTCGTGTGTACGCCCACAGAAGAGTCTGGCCTCATCTGAACAGTGCCAGCAGCACAACCCCTTTAATCAATACTCTTTCTCTCCCTTAACATAATCGTCAAAATTTTTATTGTAACGAACAAACAAGATCACAAATTAATTTCAAATACATTACCCTTGATTTTGTTCCGATTCGACCAGGAAAATCAAGCATAAGCATTTTTTTTTAAATCAAAACTTAATTTTTTAATCCGCACTCAACATTGAAAAACATAATTACATTTTGGATATCAAAAAAATTACCTTTAAATTTTTGTCTTGACATTAAGATAGAAACACAAATTTATGTCAAAGCTTGTGGTTTATCCTGGTCACTTCAGCCTGACCTTGAAAATAAGAACAATGAAAAATGAAGTATTCATTTTGTTTTGACAATCCTCTTAGATGAGTGATGTAAGTATCGTTTTCGCACCTTTTTTTTGACACTGTTTGCGTTTCTCGAAAAGACGAATTGTGACACGACGCCAATTAACTATGCACGCGTTTTATCTTCTTGTTTCAGTGCAAAGGGGTCTTCATTTACTCTAAACCGTCTCTCGAAAAAGTCAACGGCCCCTTTGTCTGTAGCTCCCTCGTCGATGCACCATGTGTTTTTCGTCGAAGGTTACTTGAACTTTTGAAACACTCGAGCCAGAACACTGTTCCCCATTTATCAACGCGAACTTTTCGCATAGATAAGGAGTTTTATTGCCAAACGAAAGAAAAATTCCTTTTTTTCACATTCCTTATTGGGCCGCTAATCTTGAACACAAAAATTGAACCGAAAGTGCACATTATATTCGTGCGGATAAAAATAGACTCGAGGTCGTGTTGAATTTTTTTATTTTGGGCTCCTTTATTATACGTACATAAAAATAACGTTGTAATGCATTTTATGCGGTTTATATTCAATGTAAATTTTTTATCATTTAAAACGTTGCCGACAGTTTTATTTTTTTTATTTTTCTTTACGTTTCAAGGAAATTCGCGAGGGGAAAATTTTTTAATTTGCTTGTTTCAATTCAGCAAGTGCTCTTGTTGGCACACTCATCGAACATTGATCACAGAGAAAAGTGAAAAGCGCTCTTCAGAGGCCTACTATTGAATTCAAACAAAACTAATGAGAGACATTGTCTTTTTTTAATCTAACGATTTCTTTTAATTGAAATTAGTTTGCACGTTTCAATTGTATAAAATTTGCATAACTTTTAATTACGTACAACCAATCACCTATGTTCAATTTTAGAAAATGTTGTTACAAAAAAAAGTACAACTAAATTTTTATTTTTTAGATTGACCAGTCTCTCAACAGAAGGATCAAAAAGTCCTAGAAGAAAATTTGAGTTGTAAATTATTCATTAATTTTAAACTTGTTGTAAAACCAATGGAACTGAAAAAAATGTCGTTGCAACACAGACTTGTATTTAGGACGAACCTGAAAACGCTTTTGGTAATAAATGTTAGCTTCGTTCATGTCATCAACCTTGCAAAATTGCTAATGCTTGCAACTTTTGTTATAAAAATTCTTAAAACCCTAAAATTCCGAAAAAACTTGTTCATATCAAAAATGCGAAGTGAAAAACAATTATTCATAGCTGTAAAAAATATATTAAAAAGAGAATGTTTTGTAAGGGCTTTTTGTACAATTTTCAAGTGGAACCAATTTACCGAGCTAAATCTCTCGGTGTTCCCATTTTAGTGAGTGAAAACAAGAGAAAAAAATGAATAAGGCTTCCTTGTAATTCCAAGATTAAAAGACTTAAACAAGAGTGTTCTGTCCTTATTCATCTAAACAGCGAGCATGATCTTGTGTCCATTCGGAAATGCATTGGTTAAGCAAGACAATTTATAGCATTCGTGTCACGCTAGTTAGAAAGGGAAAGTCAATGAAGCGCTTTTTGATCCAACAATGATAAACGATTTGAATTCGATCATCTCACCAACGAATCAGATCTGATTACTAAATCTAAAAATTGATTTCTAAACAATTGCTTTCAATTTGAACGAATGTTTTGTTACCTATCACTGTAGATCTTCCAGGTTTTGCTTCTGAAAACCATTTCTTTTTGTTTCCAAATGTTGTACGCTGTAAAAAAAATTTTTTCCGACAAATTTATATACTGTAAAATTGTAAACAATTTGATTTGATGAAAATTACCTTCCTTATCAACTCAGCAGAGTGAATTTCAGAAATTAATATCTACAGTATTGTAGATGACGCTCCAATCAGCTGGTGAAGAGCGACACTAGCGACATCTTCTTCTTATTTTCACGTGCGAACCAGGTTGACATCCCGAGTGTTTGCTTTTCCTCAAAAAATGGATGAAGAGGAGGAAGAAATTTTGGTTTACGTTGAGTTTGAAAATTGCAATGAGAACAATGTTTTCAGCAACAAAAATCTGAAATTGGATATGATTGGAATTGATACAGAACGTCCAATAATGCAGGTCAATGGCAAGGTTTGTTTACAATTTTTGTTCAACTGCTAGTTTGTTTATTTTGTAGTTTAATTTATAAAACATTATTTTTTAGTTTTATGAAGGAACTTACGAAGATACAGTTGGAACGTACATGTTTTTTGAAAGAGAAAACCGGAAACCGACCGAAGACGAGTTTGAAACAACGCCAAATTTAAAGTATGTTGCCAAAACGAGAAAGTTGTTGAAAATGGAAAGAATTTTTGTTACATCAAAGAACCAAAGTGAGCACGAGGCACATGCAGATGATGAGAATCATATGGACTGTCCAAATCTTGGGAAACACGTGCAACAAGATAAGCAACAAGGTTTTATTAACTATTATAAATTAAATACAACAAAACTGTCCAGCAATTAAGCTCTTAACACTGTTTATTTTTTTATTTTCAGCTTCCGCCACTAAGGAATGTTAAGACAGAATTGTAATCTATTTTATAATTTAAATTTTTCGAATAAATTTTGTACATAAGTAAACAAAAATCAGTTAAGAAAAATAATCTTTTCCATTTGAATTATGTATCAAAAACATGGTGACGATTATTTTCAATTTAAGCTAAAAAATAATCAGTAACAAAATGAGGAACTTCAAAAATAAAGTTTGATAATATGTAAAAACTTATCACAAGCAACTATAACGTATTGCTCTTTTTCATGTTCGATGATATCCAACGATGAGATCCAAGATTCATCAATCTCCACTCTAAGTTGCGCGTTTTTTGGATTAAAATCCATTGACTTTAAATTTTCTGGATTATCCACATGGTAGATGTAAATGTCACCTAAAAAGTAGACATTGAATCAGACTCGTTAATTTAAATTTGATTTTAAAATATAAATTGGAGATTTTAATAACCGGTTTATTACCAACGTCCAGTCCAATGATGAATATGTTGCAGTAATAATAAACGCACGTTGGCTTAGCATTGAGAAGTGACAAGATGTTGTACTCAATCCATTTGTCAAAGTTGACAGATATGCATAACAATCCGTTGACTGAAAAATTTTATGATTATTAAATTCAACACACCATTTTAATTACATGTACTTTTTAAAAAGTTATAGGGTTTTAATTACATGATGTGAATACTGATACTCCAGATTGAAATGCTTGAAATCGTCCGTATTTGGTTTTCAGTGGTGAAGTTTCATATTCTGTAAAACTTGCGTCTGACAAATTCAACTGTAGATTCGTCCCGCTCGACGACCAGAGACATAACTGAAAAATTATTGAAATATGAAAACTTATTGCATCGATATCAATAATATCATTTGTTTAACTTTTACCTCATTTTTGTGAGCAAACATAATGTCTGCTTTTATTGTTGGGAAGGTATGTCCCAAAATGAAGGTCTCAATACTGAGCAGATTAATTTTTGACAGTACTGATCCTTTGACTAAATAGGAATATCCATGACTTACACTAAAACATAAAATTAGTAGAATTTAGAAGTTAATTTTCACTGAATTTTCTTTTGGCAAATTCCTTTTGAAAATGCTTTACTACCTGATTATATCAGCAGGTTGTTGAAGCAGCATCGTTCCGTGTATCAAATCCCAAAATTTTGCGCTTCCATTGCGCGATACAGATATTCCAATGAAGTGATCGTCTGAAAAAATGTCAAAGAGCGTTTTATAATCTCGATTCAAGAAATTATAACGTTACTCAACAATTAACAAATAATTAAACATTGAATTCACCGTATTCGAGTATTTTTACGTCACACACGTATTCAGTATGATCAGCGGTGTATATCGGTTTCCGCTTTTTATTGCACATATTATACATGCAATAAAATCTAACGAAACCGTCACTTGAACCAGCAGCAATTAATGAGCCTGAAAGAAACAGTTGTTCAATTTTTATAATTGTTATTAAACTTTTTTGAATAGTAGAAAATAACTTTACATTTTTTTTAAATCAATGAACATAAATTCAATCTGTTTGAATTAAAAAAAAAAAATACAAAAAAACTATAACGTTTTATTATTTGTTAATTTAATCTCGCAGAGAAGTGAGGCAAAAGTTTTTTCCTTTTTTCCCCTACCCAGAAGTACATGTGATTTATAAACAACATTCCTTAGAAAGTGAAAGTAATGGTAAAAATAAATAAACCAAAACAAACTTGAAGTTGCAATGCAAGTTATAGTTTCCAGTTCATAAGATGAGGAGCAATAGATTTTTTCCGTGAAGCAAGTCGTCTTTCTGGACAATCTCTTCCAATTGCGCCAAGAGATGTGCACACCTTCCCATCTTTTGTATTCGTTTCTATAAGGCTCAAAATTGACACCATCCGAGTATGGGAATATTTTTTCCAGGATCATGCTGAGTTCAGATTCTGGTATGTCTTTCATACATTGCTTATACCACTTATCATTATCCTAATAATGGAGATAAAATAAAAATTGAATTTTATTTTAAAACAAAACAAGAAAAAAACATACAAATAAACTGATGTTATTATTGCACTTAATTTTTGTTTCTTTTTTCATAAGTCCAAATAAACTGAATTTTACCTTGAGTGCCCTTGGGATCATTTTTTTCCAAAGTTTACAAACGGATTTATAGCGTAATAAATCTTTTACAGTGCAATGGGCAAAAACATTTTCCCACACTTCAATCGGAAAAATCATGTTTTATTATTGTCGATGTATATTTTTATTTATAAGAAACTTGTATATCAGAGATTGACCAAATTGAACGTCGAGGTCCGTGTAATTCGGAGAAAAATGTTACAATAGACGAGTGAACGGTGCCGCCAAGCCAAAAGATGAACTCAAAACAAGTTTCATGTTTCACCAGTGCTGCCAACAATGAGATTTTGAAATTAGCTCACTCAATTTAGGGTTACCAGATCAGTTTCAAATCAGTTTCAAAAAATTGATAAGACAAAAATTAAAAACACCTTTGTAGATGTAAAAAAATCTTAATGAGTTTATAATAAAACAAAAATTAAAAGCACCTTTGTATAGATGTAAAAAACACTTAACGAGTTTATAATTGTCACTCATTAATAAAAATAATACAATTTTTCAAGGCAATATTTCTGTCACCTTAATAGCCAAGTGACCACATTTTTCACTTTCATTTTTCCAAAACAACTGTTTCGCACAATCAAAAGACGGTAAAATTATCCATCAATTCATCAAAAGTTTACTTTTAATTAATTTACCTTAATTTCTCACATCTGTTAAAAAAAACAAAATAAAGCAACAGTTTTTCTTTTTTAGTTGACCTACAATGGAGAACAGAATAAGTTTAAACAATTTCTGGAAGGTCGAACTACAAACTCCCCGAATACTGACAGAATCGGTCGGACAAGCCGAATTGAAGTCCTGGTACTTGTTGTATAGGTGGTTCCTCGCTTTTTGTTGGATCTCAATAACAATAATCTCAACGACCGAATGTTGCACCTGGCAGCCTTACTACCAGATCGAAAAATATCTCATCTACCTGACCAACTGGGACGTGATCCTGGGATCCATCCAGTCTCTTTTAGGCGCCACTCTGGTGACCAAACGATGGAGACTTCAAAATACTCCTGGCTTCGACGCAGACAAAATTAGTCTCACAAAATATGACAAAACATTTTGGGTTCTCAACGTGGCAGTTTTCTCGGTAGCTGTGACAGTTAGTGTCATCTACTGGTCTGTTCTTTACAAACCGGAGAGAGACTTCCTTGACCCACACAATATTTTGACTCATGCCTGCAATACTCTGCTGATGCTGATGGACGTGGCGGTGTCAAAAGTGCCTTTTAAATTGATCAATGTTTGGTGGAGTCTGACGGTGGTACTTGTGTTCCTCATTTTCAGTGGATTTTATCAGCTAGCCGGGGGTACTAATCTATGGTACGATCCGTATATCTACAAGGTACTCGACTGGAGGAACTTTCCAATGGTTTTAAAAACTTCGTTTGCTGTCTTGGTTCTCATTACTTTGACGCACAGCTTACTCTGTGGGTTATTGTCCCTGAGAGATATCCTAATTGAAAAATACTTGTTGAAAAATCAAGTCGCGTCAGATAAAGATGCGGCAAATTCAGTTTTGTGAATAGCAAATCAATTCATAGATTTATATTGTAAATATGAACATGTTAGACACCTTATTTATGAACAAAAAGCTGAACTTCATTTTCATTGATTAATTTTATACCAATTGCAATTATTTATTTTAAATCGACCTACTACATTTATAATTTACAATCACTGGCTCTAATTAGTCTTGTTTATAAATTTCTGTCAAACTTATGTTTGTTGGATGGCGGTTCCAATCTGAACTTTTCCATCTCTACCTCAGCCTCGGCAAAGGACATGGCATTGTAACAAAAGTATTCGGGATTTTTGTACTCCTTGTCTTTCGCAGCATTGGGTCCAACAGCTGTAGAATTGTAAAATAAACAAATGAGAACAACAGCAAGAACTGGTTTTATAAAAACTTATAGTTTATTTGTTATACTCACGGTTGTTAGGAACGTTGACACATTTTTGACTTAGTCCTTTGACATCTGGGATTACATCTTGATTGCTTTTTTGTTGTCCACCTCCTTGTGCAGTTTGACTTAACAATCTTGTCGACACATAATTTAAATTCTAAAATCCACCAATTGTCATTAGCAAATGGAAATTATATCAAATTAAATGATTAAATCAATCGATTGTTTCACCATTTATTTTGCAAAATCTTTATTTAAACTATGAAAACTTACCGTATAGGTTAGGTTGCAAAACTACACGATTGTTAGGTTAAATAAACATACCCGTGGAAGAAATTGTTGCCTGATTGCCAGTCGGAGCATCCTAATTACGAACAAACAATTTTCACAAAAACAATGAGCCAAGAACAGTGATTTTTGGTCGATTGTTGAATTCCGATTGTTGTTCTCTTGTAACTTTATTGTGACAAGCTCTTATTGGCCAACGACGAGTGTTCCTAAAGACGGCTCCTCTCCATTGGTGAAGGTTATATAACTATGGAGGTTGGATCAGCTGTTTAGAGTGAAGTAACATCTTCCTCTAAATTTATTATTTGTATCTAATTTATCAATTGGAAAAGGTAAATATACTCCTGACATATACCTATTAAAGGTTATTATATTTTTAAATGTCACAACTCCTGTTTATTTACTTCCTACTTGTTCCGTTGAACGATAACTGTCTTTTCTCAACTCTAAACATCAAATTGTTTTTCTACCTTTTTTTTTTAATTCTAAAAATTATAATAAAAAATGGAAGTTTGACCGTGTAACATCTAGATCACGTCTTTTATTCACCCAGTTGTAAAAAGTTTGTTGAACGGGTTGTGACATTAACTATTAACTAACCTGTCAAACTTTGCTCTGATCTATTGTGATTATTTATTTTTTTGATTGAAAATAAATTTAATTTCTTGCAGGTCAGCCATGATTTTCTCACAGTGGTTTGCTCACAACTATAATTACTACGATGACCCGGAAGGCGAGGCACCGTTCACAAAAATGTTTGCCTGTGGGAAATATGGCGTGGCGGCAGGCTTGGTCAGCGGTTTGACGGATTGTCTAGCTTTTTCCAAAGTACATTCTTATAAGCAAGTTGCAAATTGTGTTGCATTTTGGGTGGTCCCTTTTGCAGCAATGGGAGTTTCCTTCGCCGCTGCGACGTATGTAGCTTGCAATGCCAGAAAGAAGGATGACAAAATCAACTATGCCATTGGAGGTAAAGATGTTATTTTGTGTAATCTCGTTCCAAAATAGCAACTATACAAAATTTTGTGATTGAAATGATTTTTATAGTTGCTGCAAGTACAGCGGTGCTCCACAAATGGAGAAATAATTTCACGCTAACAGCCATCGCTGGAGTGTGGATGCTGGGAGCTGCCATGCTAAAGAAGGAAGTAGTTCAAAACGATTGGCGATTCTTCCCTCAACCAATGAAAAAAGAATATGTCAAGCGTCGCGTTTTCGGTGGAACCGCCGACCCAAGATATATGTAAATTAAGTTGGTTGCAAAACCCTCGTTGCAAAACAGTGTAATAGTTGGTTAAAATTGATAATATAATTGCGCATGAAATATACCGATTCATTTGATACGTTTGTTTTGTAATCATTTCGAAAGGGTTGTCGATCTGTGGGATTCAAAGAATCAAACTCTGATGTAAATCGTATAAATGTTTCGTTTTTATTTGTTCTGATGAAAAAATGGTCTTATGATTGTTAAAAAAGTACAATAGCCCGTTACACGTTATATAAAATATAAAATTTCAAGTGCCATCGTAGAAAAAGAAATGAGCACCAAAGCGACTCGCTAAGGCCCCGTCGGACGTTGCAGAAAAATAAAACGGGCCCGGGAGCACTTTTTTTCGTTTTAATTATACTACATCAGTGTGAAAAATTGTGATACAATCGAAATAGTCTCCGACGATTTATGCCGGGCGACGCTCAAAATTTGAGAGGACTGCGACCGCGTGCATCTGCGGTCCACTTCGACATGACGTTCTGTCATCATGAAGAAAAAAAGCACAATAGTATAGTCCACAAGATTACATTTTTCGAAGTTTCATTCGTCCATAGTATATCAAGTGTAAGATATTAGGATATAGAAAGTGAAGAAACAGCTCCAGACGGATTTATGCAGAAATTTTTTCGGCTGCGATCACTGGAAAAATTAATTCAGGTTAATTCCAATACTTTTTTTATTTTAAAATATACGTAGGTATCAAATATCTTACTGTCTTTGGTGGGTAACAAATTCTTTTCTTGCGTTTCCGCATGTTTCAACTTGGCCGGATCGAAGTTTTCAATTCCAGAGATGAGCTGTTGTTTGCCCTTTTCTTGTTGGATGTCTGTAATTCGAAACAAACTTGTTATTAGGGCCAGTATCATAAGATTGACATTTAATTAATTTTTTCAAATTTATGTTCCATTTCAACTCACCCTCTTTATCAGGAAGGACAACTTTCAGGTTGGTTTCCGTGTGTTTTAATTTGGTGGCGTCAAACTTCTCAATGCCAGCGATGAGCGTTTGCTGAGTTTTTTCAGCAGCCACATCTAGAGTAAGAACCAAGGCATCCCATTAGAAGTGAAAGGCAAATCAATTCGTGCGGAAATTCCACACGTTCAATTATCCCATTAGGCTAATTCAATTTTTACCACACTCAAATACCTTTTAATTAAATCAAGCTAATCAAATTTGAGTCTCAATTTTTACTCAATAAAAATTTTTTCAACAAAAAAGAATGTTTCAAATAACCAACGTTGACTCATTCAAAATTCATCTCAATCCTACCTTGAGCAGAAGGAAGAACATTTTTCTCCTCGGTGGTGGCATGTTTCATATTGCTATGCTTGAAGTGCTCCAGTTCGCTCTTCAAATCGGTGGCCACTTTGGGGAGATCATTGATGCTCACTGGGTCGGACATGTTGTTCAGTAAATCTGCAATAACATAAAAAAAAAAGCCAAAATTAAATACTGCAACTGGCTTGAATCAAACTAACATTAGAACGAACAGTTATTTTAAGAATTCACGTAAACGTTCATGAATCACATTTTTTATTTATCAATCTTGAATGCAATAAACGTGAATCACACATTTTAAGCCTTTTTCGTTTCAATGCGACACGTTTGTTTGTTAAGCTCGGACAATTTATTACGACGAATCGTTCTGCATTTAAAGTACTCGACAGATTAACGCTGACGGGGCATTGCTGAATTTCAAGTTGTTCTTGTAAATTGAGCCAAGTGCCAAAGTCAATTATTCGCTGATTTACAATCTTTCATTTGTATGTTTTTCTTTTTCGATTGTCCCTGAACTTAAAAAAAATTATCTCAACTTTGAAGTCGTTTATTTTATCCGTTTTTTTATAATTGTAGAACATTATTTATATTTTTATTATTTATTTTTCGTTCTTGAGAAAGTGAGAGATTGAATAAAGGCTCGACCTTTGACCTTAGCGGTTTTGAAACACTTAATTCGATCTGGCGAGAAAACCGTACTTCAACACATTTCTTTGCATTTTTTTCAATCCACTACCGTTGTCTTTGTTTTAAAAGTTTCTCCCACGCGCCGCACTCACGACTTGAGAATAAAGAACACACCTGAGCTGTACTTATCAGCGAGGACTAATTTCGATTAGGAGCAAAAAACTGAGGCGACAGTTAGACTATGTGGAAAATTAATGAAAAGAAAAAAACCTTGATTAACAAAAAAAGGGGAAAGGGGCGATCAGAGATGGGTTTTTAATTTTTTTGTTTTTTAGAAAAAAAGGAAGTGGAGCAAGTACGTGACCGTTTAAAGTTTACACTCCTTGGCAATTAAATCGCAAAAATGTTGTGACCCGTTTTTCATCATCTTTCACAAAATTTAAATTGATAATTTTTGTTTTATTTAAATAATTAATTTAAAGAAATTGACTAAAAGGTTAATTGTAAAAGTGACAAACTTTGTTTGTGTCCAAAAAAAAAAAAAGTGATGACAGAGCTTATCGAAGCTTATCAGTCGAGACGATAAAAAATGCGCATTTTGTTGGTTCAGCCCATGTTAACGAAACATCTATTTATTGTCGTTTCAACGTACGCGATTAAAATTCGCCAACTCTTAACTGAATTCGTGCAATTGCTTTTTCCTCTGTTTCCTTTGTTTTTCCGCGGAATCATTACTCCAAGTTCATAAAATAATTGGAGCGAACAATGAAAGAATTTGTCTGGGAATGAAAGCACAGATTTGTTTTCGCAGTAATTTTTTCGCAAACACTTGCGCAGACACTTTTTTCCTCAAGTTATGACATTCAAAAGGTATACGAACGCTTGAATAGGATAAGTCGCTGCATTCCTCAAGAATGAAGTCATTCCTTCGCGTACAATAAAATGTGGCGCGGTGTTGACATCAGATTTTGTTAATGCAACTGCAACTTTTAAATCCATTGTTTTTTCTACAAATTTAATTTTTAACTTGTTTAATACCATTTGGAGCTTTTGTTAATTATTTGACACTTTTCACATCATTAATTTGTTTGCAAAATTTCAAACAGTCTTCTAAATTGAAATGTTGTCAATTGAATTGCAACTTTTTAAAATGTGAATTGATTGTATGAATTGTCAAGCGTTAAATTTATAATCCAAATGTTACGCTCCAAACTTGTTAGCTTAAATTAGTTGATTTGCAAGTGTAATTTGAGGTGTATGGACAATTAATTGAAGAAAAAAGCAAAGTTAAGAGGCAAGAAAATTATTATCAAGTTGGTAATAATTGGACAAAAATGTGTTCAGGAGGTGCAAAAAGCAGGCCCCTGGATGGGCAGCGGTGCACGACAGCATGGTCTAATGAGTTTGCCGAATGTGCGTGTACCCGAATGCAAAAACGAACAAGCTGCAGATGCATCGCAACCGCTTAACGGTACTTGAGGGGAACAGAAAAATTAACGGGGAATATAATGCAGACCAGACTCTGTGCGCGATGTTACTTTCTATCCCTTTCGGGGGAGTTACGCAAGCAACAGAGATATATCCTAAGAACAAAGGATCGCCATTGTTTGAAAATTTATTATAGATTTATCCGAATTCAGCTGAAGTTGAAGTATCTCAATTTAAATAGCGCTTTGGACCTCGGCTGTTTCTATTTTTAGGCGCACCGCGAGTTCGGTTCCTGCAGAGTTTTCGTCCTGCCGAGACCGTTATTTTTATGACGTGGGAAATATTAAATGTAGATTCCCCATTGTGCTTGGGTCAAATCTGCTAAAGTTCATCTCATTGCTATCAAATTGTTTTCATCTAACAGTGTTTGAATACAAAAAATCAATTTCAATGCAATTGAATTTCTTCCGCGAATTTCTCACAACAGTATACACTTGAGATTGTAATAAATATGAATAAATAATGTTTTGAATTTCAGTTACCGACTGTTTTTGATTTGTGAAATGCAACGTTTTTATATCAAAAATAAAGAAAAGTAAACAGTGATGTGAATGTAAGCAATGAATTAAAATCTAAGAAGAGATTAACAGCAATTTTGAGGCCACAGAACGACTGATTCGTAAGGGTTTGAGCTGAATTAAACGAACTGTACAGAGACTCTTGTCGAGATCCTATCGACCAAGTGGACTTTCACTCATTTACGCCACTGACTCATAGATTGCAGTTCCCCATGCGCTAGATCTCTAGTCTAGTTGAAGTCCTCGAATTTCCAAATTCGCGAACAATGATCACACTAATTAAACAAATTCGCATTGTTTTCATTTCGCACATCGTAACTCTTCTCCAAGATAAGAAAAACTTTTTTTCTTTAATTAATTATTTTCTTTTCTTTTATTTTTTACTTGCAAAATTTCATTTGAAATATTTTTATTCAAACATTTTAATATTGCTTTTTTTTGAAACTCAACTGATTATGTTGTTTCAAGAAATGTTATTTGTTTTTATTTCTCTTCAACGTAGTTATATATTTTTCTTGTATCAGAATGTAGTGTTTTTTTTTTTTTTTTTTTTTTTTTTTTTTTTTTTTTTTTTTTTTTTTTTTTTTTTTTTTTCTTTTTTTTTTATTTGTTTTTTTTTCTCTTCTACGTAGTTATATTTTTTTTTTGTATCTGAATGTAGTGTTTTTTTTTTTTTTTCGTTTTTCCGCTGTTTTGGAGTTTGAAAAGTTTAGTGCATGGCTTGCAGTTAAGAAGAACGCACAAAAGGAGCATGCGGTAGTCAATTAGCTCGAATAATCGCATTTAACGAAGAAAATTGTGAATGAACGACACCGGATACATAATATTAAACGCCTAGGTGAGTGTGCACGCGTGCACATCATCTATAGACATGCGCAAATAGAACGTTACTGTTACTTAAAGCAATTTTTTATCAAATTTGTCAGTTGAAAATTGTAAAGCATTTTTTTTCAGTTAATCTCAATTGTAGTAAATTGTTGTAAAAAAATAAATTAAGTTGATAAACAAAATTAGAAAACTTCGAATTCAATTTGAAAGCTTTGTAGATTTACAGAAAGAGTTTTTCGTCAAGATATACAAATAATAGAAACAGAAAAGATTAAAACCGTACGGTAAAAGTAAATAACGTGTCACGAGAATAAAAAATTACTAATTTACGATTCGAGCTTGGATCAATACATTTTGGGATAATATTTTCACTAATTATTTTGATGAAAACGATTAAGAATTTTGGAAAATATGAAAGTTATGTTTTTCATTTGACGAATTGAAAGTTTGATGATGTGTTGATGTGAGTTTCGGAAGACCTCGCTGTCTGATAAACTGCATCGACATCAGACGAGTATTTCACGTAATTTTAAAGAGGGCAACGGGCGTACTTTCTCTCACGGAGTTTCTCACGATGCCTGATGTCGCGAGCCGAATGATCGCTCGCGCATTCAATTCGCTCGGTTTGCAAAGCTGATCCCTTTTACGATAACGGATTAGAATACTCGAGCAAAACGTCAAATGATCGCCAAATTTTTTAACGTTTCAAAATGGTTTAATCATTTAATACATTATAAACAAAATTGTAAAAAAGACAAAAAAACACAAATTTTGTTGTCTTTTGTGACTATTTATGAAAATTGTTTTTTTTTTTTTTTTTTTTCAAAGATTTCCTTTTTTTGTTGAACAAAATTGAGAGAGAAAAGTTACTGTCTTCAATGTGGATGAATAATGAGCCAATAATAAATTGTTAAAAGATGCAAGTGAAATTTTCATTTTAATATCAAATTGCCACGGCCCTTATTAGTCGAACCCGTATTGTATCTCCCCTATGGAGAACTTTCTAATACTATCCCATCCAAATCTCCCATTCAATTCGATTACCAACCATCGGATGGCCTCGGATAGAGCGCTCCTTTGAAATTCATTTACAAAGATGAAATCACAAACAGCGTATAGATGGATAATTTCGCCATCTGCAATTGCGCGCAATTAGCAATTTCTGAACGCCGAGAGAACCAGAAGAAAGTAATAACTTAACAATTTTCATCGCACCAATGTCAGATCAATATTTTCATCCGGAACTTGAATCCAAAACCTTTTGGCTTTCATTTGTTTTCATCGCTGTGTCAAAACACAATTTAAATTCGCCCGAAATTGTAACTCAATTTTCCCTTAATATGCAAACAAGAAATCTTTTCAGACTTTTAAATTAACTAAACTTGTTTGAAAAGTAATTTTGTTTTTCCATTGAAGGCGAACATTGTTTTTGACGTTATCTCTTTTCCTGCACAGAATGACTGAGATAAACAAAGTAGTCGACCTTGAACAACGAGATTGCATACAAAATTGGCAAATTTTCTGATAGGGAAACTTGCAACCGCGGGATTTCGCAGGCTTCTGGTATCCGCTTAGGCTGAATCGTCTGAACGCTATGTAAACAAGGACGTACGCGTATAGGTCGTACACATAAAAGTGGATCTACTTTGCTCGTTAAGGCTGGATCCTAGATAACGCACCCTTGGAATTCGCAATGATCGTAAATCGGTCAGTGTCAATCGGCGCCCATAAATCAAACACAAGCATACATCCCCAGACCAAAAATCGCCAGCCTTCAACATCACATTTTACATAAAAATAAAAACAATAGTTTTAATCCGAATTTTAATTTATAAAAATTTCAATTCGTAAATGAGATGTAATCGATTGAAGACGGATGTGTAAAACGTCGTTTTCATTTTGATTGGTCATTATATATTCAATCACGTTGGAAAACGGGTAGTATAATTGTTGCTTGGCGTGAGAGATGATGAGTTTTATGAAAGAGATTACGGATAATGTAGGATGCGTTTGTGCGTGATTAGCATGGGGCCTTTGGTTGGTGGAAACGTGTCGAAAATTCATTTGTATGCTAAACGCACTCTACCAGCTAGTGCAACTGTCAAAACCACGCCCTTCTACCATTGCGCCTACTATCGTCTTCCGGTCTCGTGGGCTGAACAGTTTACAAAAATGCCTCGACTTTTCCAAGTCCTTTATTCAACGTCATGTATAATCAGCTTGTGGATGTAGTAATTTAATCACACATTCTCCGCAAGCATTCTAAAATACAAAAATCGTGATTCGATTATGTAAACAAAAGAATTAATAACCACAGAATGAAACAATTATTATAAATCAAACTATGAAAATATACAACTTGTTATAAATAAAAATTTTAATTTAAATATCGCAGAAATTCGAAAATATAAACTTAAATAAAAATACCTTTTTGCTTCTAAAAGCAAAACTTTTTTTTTTTAATGTCATCTTTTCATGTTTCATTTTGTTTACGTGTCCCTCCTTAAGATTTGTTTACAAAATTAAACGAGTTTGTTAACCGGCTGGTGGAAATCGATCGCGGTTTCGTCGTACCGGATTCTGCGTGCAGAATCACGTCGGATGATTCATTCGCAGCTGTCCGCACTGCCATAATCAAGAGTGACTGATTCTCTCGAAAGATAGCGCCGGTTCGGGTAAAACGCCGGCGAACTGCGTCGTTTATCGACATACTTTCTTGTTCTCTGATTCATCCCGAAAGAGCAATCACTTCTTTCATCCGTCAAAAATCAATTTCCCCGACAATGCGCGTCGTTCAGGAAAATCTTATTCGTTTTGTTTATTTATTTGTTCGATTTTTCGTTTGTTGATTCTGCGAGTTTAAATAACGAGCTTATGCAAGGATCCGACAATTCCGAACAGCAGCCCTTTTATGGATGCAATTGGCTGGCAAAACATGAATCGCCAAGTCCCGTTATTAAACCGACGTCACACATTCTGCCGGCTCTGCTTCGGTGCGTGTACACCACGACAGAAATCAATTTTTCGATCTCGTTCCCCAAATTCATTAATTATTCCCTATCCGATGCGATGTAGGGTGCGGCCCTTGTGACGATTGCAGCTCGCCGTCTTTGTCACTCAAATTTCACTCAGCGTTGCGTTTCAATGCTCAACCGGCTGCCTTTCAATCAACCTCAACAACAAAGCAAACAAAACCAATAAAATTACAGCCCTATTTGTTTACAAACATGATTTACAACAAATTTACAAAATGCATCAATAAAAAATGCTCTGTTTCATTGTCGAATCACTTTTCCTCGCACACTCCCTCCGCATCTTGTATTCTTGCACTGTTGCACGCAAACGCTCGAATTAAAAACTTGTCGGGAAGATAAACAAAAACTGACCTGTTATGTTTAACTGGAATCACAAAAGGACGAAGACGAAAAGGTATGACTTTTCGAGGACGAAGAGAAAAGTGTACTGAAGAGACTGGTGCTTGGAGTCGATGATTATACTGTCTCGGGGTCTACCGGCAGCTCTCCTCCCACCACGGCCGGATATGTCGCCGGTGAACATGGCTCGAGCTGCCGGCCAATGGGCGCGCGCGTCCCCGCGCCAGGCCTCGAGGGCGGCTGACTCACCGAACTCACCCTTTGCGTTACTGCCACGTATTGTGCATTCTCGATATTTTTCACAAAGAAACAGATCCCATTTTCCCAGATTCGAACTGTCAAACTGTCATTAAAAAGGGAACATTATTTTGTTTTCCTCTTCTTTATTTGACCTCTCTCACTCTCTCTCTCTCTCTCTTTCTCCCCCTCTCCTCTCCCTCATCACCCTTAATTAGTCTTTGTTCCTATTTTAGAAACTGAACAATGACATTTTGGAGAATGCTATTTTGAGATGCACCATTTTCTTTCTGTTTGAATGGTGTTCAATTGAGTGGAAATTAATGAGAGAAACTACAGAAATAGATAACAAATTCAGATGGGAGAGTCAATGTAGCTTGACAACAATTTTGAATGCTTTTTAAACCCCCATATGTGAAGTTTCTTTTTCCAGGCTTTGCCAAGTTGAACGATTTATTTTAAAACTTTGATATTCTATTTCAAAGTTTTGTAGTTCAAATTTGAAGATGATTTAAGTTCTAAACTTTTTGAACAATTACATGGAACAATTGAAAGTTTATCTTTTTTATCTGTTTTGATTGATTTATCATTTTTTTTTCTTAATGCATTTAAATGTGCTGCTCTTCCGAAGAAAGCAGTCAAAGAAAATTTTCCGTCTGACACTTAATTTTCTTAATTTCACAAAGACCGCTCATCAATGACTGAAATCGTACATAAATTTCCATAATTTTATGACCATCTAACGATGAACTTATTCAATTGCTCGTACTTGAATATTGGTTGAGCAAATAACATTGCATATACTTTATTCGAAGACTGAATTTTTAATTTATTATATAATTTGTCATAATCCGGGAATGAAAAAAACATCGATTCAAATTCTTGTTATTCGGATTGATATATTACTTTTAAAGCTGATTAGGATATGCGTTGCACGAACGGAAAAATGTCCCCTATTGGGCAATGAATATTATCAAATTCATAAATGTATGAACCATTATGATAATTTGTTCTCGATTTGTAATTCATGGTAAATCCAAAGAGATATTTTTTTTTAGAAATTTAAAATTCACAATAAACCATTTTTGTTATTGAAATTGTTGAACTTTTATTGTCTGATAAGAGGTAATATTAATTAAAAGCACTCTTGTTATTATAACAATCAAGAACAAAGTCAACGAGCTATACGTTCAATTAATTAGTAACGAATCATTAACTTTATATTTCACTGCACATGACAAGCGAGCACTGAAAAACGTAAAATTGTATTGAATCTGCAACGATTGAGCAAGGTGTTATCGTATTTTTTAAATTTTTGTTCGAAATGAATCATAAAATGAACAAATTTTATTAATGATGTATTCATTTGAATCGTAATCACCTTGAAGGATACTTTTGTATTGAAACATCTTAATTAATTGCCATTTCATGAGAATGGAACATGTAATAACTCCATTTCAACAATTCAATAATATGAATTCCAGTTACGATTAAATTTAGCAGATAAGCTTTACAAGATTAAAAAAAAATCGATTCAAATGGGGGTGTAGGTACGAATACAATATTTAAGACGTAATTGAGTCGACTTTAGGTATTTTTATTTATGATAATGATACTTATCACTAAACTTAATACACATCATATAATATTATTTCTTATATCTGGAATATATACAAAAAGCCATTACACAAAAATATTTCTATGACATACGAAGTTTACATGAGAGAAAAAAAACAGTAAATATTTTTATTTACTTTATTCAACATACTAAATGAAACAACTTAAATGCGGTGCTTATTCGTATGTCGATTTCTACATATATGAAAACCAAAATGACAATCTCATTATCGTTTGAAAAATCCTCGCGATTTTTATGTGCTTTTTAAAATCGACTCGCGTTTTATAAGTATGAAACAGATAAACGATGCAAATCTAAATTGTGTAAAAAAAGGTTGGGTAAACCGAAGGGACACACGTGATTTACCCACGTATTTTAAAATAAAAACGAATTGATTCAATCGTGAATGCATGACTTGCTCTTCACTTAATTACTAATCGGAGGAAAAAAAGATTGTGAGAGAGAAGGTGGGGAAGGGGGCAATTTTTAAATGTGTAATTAACGAAAGTAATCAAAAGACGAATAAAATTAATTTCAGAATGAATCTTGCGTCCCACAATCAGTATCATTCTAATCTTCTTTCTTGTCAGGTGACTTGTCACCGTTCATCGGAGAGCGAGAATGGCTGCGGCTCTTGCTGTGTTTGCTGCCAGAACGAGATCTGGATCTATCTCCTCGGGACCGCTCGCGGCTCGATCTCTCCCTGAAAATTGAAAAGGATGAAATTCAAAATTAGTCCCACTAATCGGATGAACTAAACAAAATCATTCATAATAATATTTGGCAACCAAAAAATGAATTTACTTCCCCCTTAGAACTTTTGTTCTCATTTAAAGGCCTAGAATTTGAAAAATCGAACACGTCTCGGGAAATAAACAAAAAAGGAAAGAAAAAAGAAAGAAAAATCGACCAATGTGGAAACTCTCATGACGAAAGTTAAAGACTGGAACGAACAAAAACCGATAACGCTACAGATTTGCCATTTTCTCTCTCATTTTCAAAAAAACAAAATCGCGCTTATTTTTGTTTTCAGGGAAAACTCACTTTGACGGCGACTTGGCTTTGGACTTGGACTGCGACCTGGACTTTGACCTCTCAGCCTTGGACCTAGAACGAGATCTGGATTTGGACTTTGACTTAGATTTCGACTTTGAGCGGTCTCTTGATCTGCAAAATTATAGTTCGATTGAACGAAAAGGTTCGGCTGTTACGATTTGCTTAGTTGGTAGGTAAATTTTTCGTGAACATAAACACGTTACAAAAATGAGTGAAGAAAATCGGTGCCACATTGACAAACTCTCAAAAAATTTTGGAAAAAATGAAAAACAAAAAATAAAAATAGAATAAAAAAATGTTGATTGTTAGAGCGAAGTAACAAAACGAAGTTGCAAATTTTGTTTGTTCCAATCAAATAGTTCGTTTCGTTACCGTCGTATGACAAAAAAAATATTCAGTGAGTGTGAAACACAATTATTGCGAATAACAAAACGAGGAATGTCGTCGATAATTTGGCCAATTTTTTGGTGAATCATTGCGATTCAGTACTATTGACGAAACTGATCCCATTGGGTAGAGTTGAGAGATGACCGACCAGCCCAAACGCCAAGGTTTGAACGTGTTGTTTACAAAAAGAAACAGAATTTATATGACAAAAAAAAATACAAGATTGAATTCACATTGAATTTCAGTGGTAAAAGAGCAACAAAGAGAGAAAAGCACAAACTTATCAAAAACTACAAACGTCATACAGAAAAAAAAAAACGTTTGCGAAACTAAACTATGATCGATGAGTGTCGCAATTCAATATTTTGCACAACTCACTTAGATTTGGAGCGGGAGCGGCTACGTTCAGGTGACTTGGATTTCGATTTCGACTTTGATTTTGAGTGTCGTGACTTCGAGCGACTGCTGCGTCTGCTATGGCTGCGGGAACTGCGGCGGCTCCTGAGGAAGAAAAATGAGCGTTTAATTTGAATACAAATCTCGAAAAACAAACACAACCACAAAATTGTCTCAGCGTACCTGGAACGGGATCTTGAACGACGACGAGATCGTGATCGTGACGCTGATCGTGATCTAGAGCTTGAAGATCTTGAACGACGTCCACGACGCTTGTCTTCGATCAAACGGATTCTGCGACCGTTCAATTCGGTGTCATCGAGCTTCTCAATAGCCATTTTTAAGTCAGAATACGAGGCAAATTCCACAACTCTGCGAAAAATTGAAAAGCAAATTGTTAAACTAACTAAATCTCTTTTTTTATAATTGATTATTTAATGATTTAAAAAATGTACCCTTCATTTCTTCGTTGCTTGTGAGCATCGGCATAAGTAACTTCTCCAGCTTGTCTCATGTAATCCTTCAGATCCTAAGCACCAAAACCAAACAGTTAATATATCTCTTAAACAATTGGAACATATTCCTAATAAAGAACGGAAATATAAGAAAAAAGTAAACGAAAATAAAAAAAACTATTGCGTAGTGTCCTTAAAATAATCAGGGTAAGTTAGAATGCACGCTGTGCACAGTTATTGTTTCCTGTGTTGAATTATCTTCTACTTTTTTTATATATATTATTCCAGAGAATCCCAACTCGTTAAGTACAACAGTGAGTCAATGACATGTGGCGTGTGCTCGAATTTAGTATCACGAACAACCCTTCTCATTATGCAACTCAATTATTGAACGGAACTTTCCCGATGCGCTGTTTATTTGAATTGGCTCATTTTCTTTTCTATTCCAGCTTCGTCCAGTTTCATTCGTAGCTTCTCAGTTTCGGATGAATGACGTGGAAAAAGAGTTAAAAATTCAAAAAACAAGGGGTACCGGTCAATTGAGAACTAAGAAAAGGATTGAAATTGGGATGGGCATAAAAAATGCGTCGTCCTTCGCTGATCCAGTTTCCATTTTTATATCCTCGTGTGGGAACCAGGCACGGCTTTATGTCCTTTGCGCTTTCCTCCTCTGGATTTTTTTCTCATTTATCTCTTGTTCTTTTCCATCAAGTCAAGTTGTATTGTTATTTTTGTGTCTTCTCCATTGTTTTCCTTTCCATTTCATGCCTAACGATGTGTCCAGTCTTACAATATTGATGAGCATAATGATAAGTTGTTAAATTACCCTTTCATTTCAATACAGTATTTACAATTCCGCTCTTGAAAGCTGATTAAGAAGTTAATAATTAAATTTATGTGTTGTTATTGTTTGAAAAAAGATATCTAATTTCGAGCACGATAAAAAAAGCCTGTTGTACCGTTTATTAGTAATTTTGAATCGCTTTACCGATTAATGTGAAATGTGCACAATTTGAATACCTTATATGCATTATTCTTTGACTCTAACTCTGCAACATTAGTAACGAAATTTTTGTACAAGTCCCTAGGATAATCAGTTCATTTTGTATACGTGATTCATAAAAAGAACATTCGTATCTTTTTCTTGATGCAAACAAAAAGGCAAGTTTCTACAGATCTCAATGATTCTAGATGGAAAATGCAAAAAAATGTCCATGCTTTCTTTTTCTTTGGTTTTGTTTTATTTGACCTTTTCAAGACAAACAAAGCTGCTGTTCTGTGCTTCTCTTTTACCGTCCACTTAAACAGTGTCAAGGATACATTTCCACTAATGCCAAATTGGCTTATGATCTTTATATATATATATTTTTTTCGTTTTACAATACGGTTGTCAACTTGGCATCAATTTGAACGAAACCATAAAACCAAAAAAGTTTTGCTCCGAATTTCAATATTTTCATCATCTACAAAATTTCAAGATTGAACATTTTTTTTAAGGGGAATTCTTACAATGAAAGAAAAAGACACGCATGATGGCATGACTGAATATTTGTTTGCATATATATAAATCATGACATTTATATATATATTTGTTTGTAAGATTTGATGTATAATATAAATAGATATGAACATATCTAAATTACACTCGGTTAAGGTGACGCATTTACCTTGGGCCCAGGCAACACCTTGCTTACGGACAGAGAGAAAGGCCAGACACAGACGACGCTTGGTTGGGTCGAACACGAACTGTGTGGCGGATGATTCTATTTGGTCTCTCTCTGAATCGACTCTGAATTCTCGCAGGGCCCGTGAGACAAGCCCTCGCATGGATTGTGGCCGCGTTGCCTGAGTTTATTGATGGTGATACCAGTGCCAGCAGTCTTTATCTTTGGTGGTGGTCGTGGCAGTGGTGCGGTTGGTGATGGTTTTGATTATTTAGCCCCAAATTGGCAAAGGAATAATGGATCGAATTCAACTATCGTCTCTAGTTACTATTTTTTGTTCTCTGATAATCAACTCAAAATTATCATAATTTTTCACCAAAGCGTATAATCAACCTCCATTTAGAATAAAAAAAATTTTTTTACTTCTAAAACAAATGAATGAATTTGAAAACAAAAAGTTTAAGATGAATTACAAAGTTAATCTCTTTTGATTTTACTGTTTTTTTTTCAATTCAGACGATAAAGAAACAATTGTAATGTAAAAGATGGAACGATGTGAGGAAGGTGAGGGTAGAATGTTGAACTGTGTAGCAGTCAGGAAACGAGACGCAGCCATCCGACAAATAGCCTACAAAGCGTACATGAACCGGGACAATTCACAAGGCAGTGGTAGCGGCGCTCGACCTCTTTCTCTCTTGCCCCAGAGACACGTGAGTAACCAAAAAGCGGAGTTCGCTCGACTCCTCGAGGCGGGCCCCATTGTCATCTATCGTACATCATTGGTCTATCGGCCCTACCGGACTCGGCCCTCCTCGGTGAAGAGGACATGGCTCTTCGGAAAGAACATCAATGTTTGTTTATTGTTTGTTTTCACCGCGCTTGCCGAAACGAAAAAGTTTTTTTTTTGTAAACTTGATTTTTGCTTAATATAAATTGCATTGATTTGAATTTAACTCAACAAACAACCAATCGAAAAATGTAACTTGATCAAGTAAGACTTGGTCGGCGACGGGGTGTTTCCTCCGATTCCATTTCTATCTCTCATTGGCTTTTGTGTGCGCGCGTCCTGGTATTTCCCACATGGCAGTTTATCTTTCTCATTATGGCTCAGTCGTCTGATCGATCGCCCCTGGTCGTCTTTCTTCCTCCAAGTTTATAATTTCTCTCTTTCTTTTATTGGTTCTCTCTTTGCCATTCTGTTGCTCGAGGATCGGTCATCGTTGACTCAATACTGCGACTCGATTACCACAGACTTACTTGATCAAAATCTACATCTAAATTTTCGGATTGATCTGTTATATTTCTTTACTATCATTATTATTTTATCTCTTCCGGACGACGTTTGCTCGTTATAGAAAACAAAAAAGTGTCCAATTACCACGATTTTGTCACGGGGACAGTTAATTACAATTCGAAAACTTGGCTTTATCGAGTACCTCTGTACTTCTTTGGCGTTGAATAACGAACCAAAGCGTTACGATTAAGTAATAATCAATGTTTCGTGGATGCTTACCTGCCAGCTTACACGGGTTGACAAATTCTCCACAACAAGACGGTACTCGGTACGTGTGGGCGGTCCATATCTAAAAATTAACAATTGGTCAGAAAATTTGAATATCAAATGATCAGAATTAGTAGAATCAAAAGGAAAGGAAATTAAAAAATGAAAAGTTGATCAAAAGTTAGAAGGCTGAATACAAAGATGGAAGAAAATGTAAATCAAGATTTTGAATTGAATTAATAAATAATTGGAAAACGAATAGTTAGCAAATTAGAAAAAAGAAAAAATATATAAAGCAATAGAGAAATAAAAATTGTTGGTACTGTTTTGATGTACGTTGGATTATATACCTGGGCACTGATTGCTTGTAGCTAGATGCTGTCCTCGAGTTTCTGTTCACACTATCTCTGCAAAAAGGGATATCATGTGAACAGAAATAAAGATTTAAGGGAGTAAGGCTAATGAATTATGCATTAATACAAAAAGAATGATAAAAAAAATTATCATAATTGTAACGATCGGTCTTGTCGCAAATAACTACAGAATCAGCACTCATTGCTCAGGCACACAATCAATCACCTGTTTCAATCGAATCAAATTCTACAGAAAATGCAGCAATAGCGTACCTGTCATGTCGCATATCGTCTCGGCTGTAACAAACGCAATACCAAGCATCTATTAGTTTAAACTCGCTCACGAGCAAACAATTCTAAACAATTAAATTTACAACTCTGAATCAGAGCACTTGGTTTAATTTAAATTAAATTTGCATAACAAATTGAAGGAAAAATCTTGATTTGAAAAACGAAATGACCAATTTTCAACAAAGTGCTTTGATTAGAATAAAGAATCGAAAAATTTCATGTAAATAAAAAAAATAAGACAACAAAAATGATAAAATAATTGAGCGCATTCAGACGCCTTGCTGCATAGTAAAAAGTGGACTGATTTCTTAAGTTATTTCATCGTCAGATTTTCATTGCACAAATGGTTTTGTTCAGAAACTTAAAAAAAAGGATTAGCGTGTCTTACGCGGATCGCCTCGAGTCCCCATAACCACCACGGTAATCGCCATAGCGCAACTGGTCACTACCCCTAGGGGTTCCGCGGGCCCTCTCTACAGTTATTCTGTAACAACAACAACAACACATTGGATATGCTTACTTGTTATCTCTCCAGGAGCGTGAGCGTCCGTAGCCACGGTCGCCGCGCCTCCCTGAACCACCACCCCGTGCTAACTGCACCGCCACTCTGAAACACACCCAACAAAACCCCGCCTAAGTCCTCCGATGATTAATCCACTAACTCCCTCCTTAAATTTTGATCTTTTACTTCTTAACTTTTGTATATAAAACATATTTCTTACAACTTGTTCATTATTTTCTCCCCCACTTTTCCTCTGCACATTCATCTCTATGTGCAACTTACGACCAATTTCAGTCTTCCCCCTGCCTTTATTTTTGTTTTAATATAAAAAACTTTTACTTTTTCCAAACGTATCAATTTTTTATTTTTCAATAATTTGATAAAACAAGTTTTGGGGATTCGATGGAAGTAGTTCAAAATGGCGGTAAGTCACAGTGGCAGAGTCATTTTTCAGGTGTTCAGGGTTTAGCTAAGTTGTTTGCTGTGATTGAACTTTGAATAATGAACAATTTTGTTTATTTGAGTTAGAGTGAAAAACAAACAAAAAGGATTAAAAAAATTTGGTTTTAACTGGATTTTTAAACTTGTTCGCATGCAACCACTAGCTAAACTACAACGCTCTCAGGTGATGTGGTTTCTCTTTTGCACAAACAGCTAATTTACCTCTCGCCAAGAAGTTCTTTTCCGTTCAGTTCGTAAACTGCATCGTCCGCATCTCTGTAATCGTCGAATTCCTGCAAACAGACATTGAAACATGAGATCAAGATATCAATTCTATTTTCATGATAAAAAGTATAAAATTATCGGACTATCATTGTCATACATTGTTTTTTTCAGTACATTAGATAACGCTGCAGTTCTGTTTATTTTTCGACGTTTCAATTCTTGAAAGCGACATACATTTCTAAAGTTTTATAATTCGACAATAACAATTAAAATTTAAACACAAGATTAATGTAGCTTATCAAGAAATTTAAATGACTCCAAAAATAACTTGCGAATATATTCAATTTAATGACTTGAAAGTATACTTACGACAAAGCCGTAGCCGTTCTTGATTAGGATATCACGGAAACGACCGTATCCTTTAAAAAATCGTTCAATGTCTCTTTCCCTGGTCCCGTATGGGAGGCCACCAACGTAGACCCTTGTCCCTACCATACTGAAAAAAAAAGAAACCAAATAATTACAAATACTGTTCCAATAATATTTAATTTTTTTCATTAAAAAAAAACTTGAAAATCATCTCAACAAAAATTATCATCCTGATTTTCCAGACTTTTGAACTCACATTACAACGTCATAGAATAATCTATTTTGAATAGAAAATTCTATTTTTAAAAAAGGGTACTAAGTAATTTTTGCGCTCTAGTGCGCAAAAAGTTATTTTGCGCACTGTCACGCGTTATGAAAAATGTCGTTTGACACACGGACGCCAGCACCTTTATATCAAAATATACTATTATTAAATATTACGGTTAACGTGAAGAGCAAACATCAGTTTTGGTAGCGTGCCATAGAAAATTGGGACCTAACCTTGAAATTTAAAATGAGGCGAGTAAAAAAGTCACATCCGTTGTTTACATTTGCATTATTTTCACAGAAATTACATCATCTTTAAACAAACAGGACTCTAAGATTGTGAGGTCACGCTTAATAACCATGATTATCATAAATTGTCAGAATTATTCATCGTCCAGAAAAATATAACCACAACATATCATCTTCTCATCGCAAACCGGAAAATCCGTCTAAGAAACCTGGCCTGCAATTAAAAAACCAGACGAAAAGGGGAGAATAAAAATTGCACGCGACCGATTAATCCAATTTCTGAGTACGCCATGTTTCCTTGTCGTTCTAACGGTTCTTCATTTGACTTGAAATGTTGCAACAAAAAAATTGAACCAAACAAAGAATGAAAATTTGTAAATAAGCTATGTCAAAAAAGAGAAAAATAAGAAAAAATCATAATTTTGAAGGAGAAATTTGTTTACAAGAGGGATTAAAGTTCGTAACAAATTGTGATGTTCTTCGTAATGGCGTACGCCTAACCGACAACGCAATAAAACGTTTGAGGTGTTTTTTTTGGTCGTGAAACAAAAACCGAGTTGATTTATAAACAACGACAACGGCCAGGATGAAAATCGACGCTCAAAATAAACATCGGCGTTGGTCAACGTGATGACGCCGTGAAAATATGTTGCATCTCATGGCGGCGCGGTGGCCACGATGCCGGCATAAAAATGTTACGTGAAAATTACCGCGTGAAAATTAGCCGGATTGTTTTGTTGTTAAGGTTAATTTCGGCTTACCTTGCGATGGCGTCAAAATCAGTTGTTGGATGAACAAAAGTTGCTAGATCGTGTCACTGATTCAACCGCAATGAATAACGATCGGCGTCTGAGACGTAATGGACGGCGTCAGAGCGGAAACAAAGAAGGAGCTACGCGCCTACTTTCTCCCCGGCAGAGGGGGAAGCCTCGAACCAGCAACTTCCGGTCAGTTTAAAACCCGGCGTTTTTAATTGTTTATTGATTCTTTTCAAAATCAGGAAATGTTCTTTGACAAAATCGAATGATAATTTTGATGAATTTGTCAAATTCAATGGGTTAATGATTTTAAAATCAGCGAAAAACAGATTTTAGGTTAAACCTATCATGGCTGACATGCAAACAGGATGGATATGGAATTCAAAAAAATAAAGAATCCCTGAGATTCTTTTGATAAATTCGACGTCAACGAGATGTTTTTTAATTGAGAAACAATTTTGAGGTTATTTAATTTATTTATACTTTCCATGTTAAATAAAGATAAATAAATAACGTGCTTCGATTGACGTCTGCAGTTGAGGTTAAATCTCAAACGAGCGGAAAATTCAAATTTCTAATTTTAATTTTTGTATGATGAAAAATGAATTATTTAGAAATAAACGGTAAATAATCAAAGATATAAACAAAAATTAGTTCTTGATATTTACAAAAAAAAAACATTTTAATTAAATATTAATTTCATATACATTATTCTTAAAAAAAATTAAAAAATAAAAAACAAACTGGTAATAAAATATAAATGTTATATTTCGTTATTCAACCAACTTTATTTTTGCACCAAAATTATTGTGTTGTCATGTTTTGAAAGCGAAACACATTTCTCGCCAAATTTGGCAAAATTGAGTTGAGCCGAGAGTTAACAGTTCGCGAGGCGACCGCTAAGAGCGCTGCTAACAGTGTCTATCCATCGAACATTTCACGTTCCATGTTCCAAAGTTGAAAACAGTAAATGAAACTTGTCGAAAACTATAATATGTACCGATTGTAATTATCAGAATTTGTCAATCAAAACAACAGCGTCAGATCGGTCATCTTTGACCGGATAATGCCCTGATTGATATTACATTGGTCAATGGTAGTTAAACAAATTAAGTTACAAAAATGAATTTATTTAATGTTAGCATTTTCTTAGTCTTTTTAACATCTTTTGTTGGGGTAAGTGTTAAGAATGTTTATATGGTTCGATAAGAAAAGAATTTCAATTTTTGATTTGATGAAATTGTTTAAATTTGCAGGCTGAATTAGATTATGATGGTTGGCTGCAGTTGAGGTTATGGCACTCGTTTACAGACGGGCCAGAGCCCAAGTTTGTTGACCGGGGCAACATTACCATCTCCAGTATTCGTAATGAAAATGCCATCGTCGCTCAGTCAGGACTTGACGATAACCAAGTCGAGGAATTGATAGCCCTGGCAAAAAACGATAGGAAATATAAGCTGAAAATCAATGTCAAAACTTCCAGAGGAAATGACATAACATTTTACACTGCGATTCTTGCGGTACTTTTCAAACTTAGATTTCTTAACAATCTTATCAATCTAAAAAACTATGTTTTAGTTGTTAAGTAAAATAAATGGTTTTAATGTTATTATCATATTTGCAGAGTCAGTTGATTGGTTCAGGTTTAGAAGACCATTTAAACGTATGGTTGGATGGCGGAGGTGAGCCTGTGGCAATAAATTTGGTATCTCAAGCGCCATTTAAATATGATGGTCCGACTGGCAATATGTTTATGACTTCTGTACACATCAAATATCCTGACGTTGGTCCGGTGCCTGATACTGCCAGTTATATCCAAAAACTAGAAAGAGAAAAGGAAGCCAGGGAAAAAGGCGAAACCAAAGACAATAGGTCATTCTTTGCCAGATATGTAAGTTGAGAATAAAAATTCAAATACAAAAAACACAATAAAGAAAATAAAAATAATATTTATAAATCAAACAAGGTCTACAAAACAAAACCGAATGTTCAATTAAAAATCTAAAGTCTTTTTTTGTAATTACAAATTGAAATTGACAACATTGTGGTTTCATAAATCGTTTTTAATCTTTTAGTGGATGTATATCATCCCTGGAATACTCATAGTAATTCTCTCCTCGGCGACAAACCCTGAGGCTGGAGGTCCAGGAGGCGGTGCTGTGCCACGACAATGATAGTTAATTTAGTTATCTAATTAATTCGGTGTAAATTTTGTTACAATAAATGTTTCTTTGAATATATGAAAAGATTTGTCATTCGCTATAATTTGCTCCAACAAATTGTCATTTTCATGCATTCATTCCAATTAACTTAATAATTCAAGATTTATTTACATTAAAGTAATATACTTAATTTTTATGTTTTTTTAATATTTTTAAATATTTGTTTTACGTATTTATATTTGAACTTCAACGAACTATAAAAATAATCGATAATTAGGCCGGTGCCATGGACAACCCAAGTACAACACAAAAGCTAAAACGATGGCAGCTTTTTCACTGAATTTACGTAAAAAAATTGAGCCTAGGCTGGTCGTGAGTGGTAAATTTGATGGCACACATGCGTGTCTCGCAGCCACAACTTTAGGTGGAAATGTACTGGTCCACAGTCCCCACAGGGAAACTGCCAAAATAGATGACCATAATATTGACAACTCGAGACTGTCTTGGAATGGGGAACTGGCCGAACTTACCATTGGAGTTCAAGTATTAACAATGAAATAAACAATTTTGAATAAACAATTTTGAATCAATTTTCAAAAAATTGAATTAATTTTTTTTTTAGGTCCAATCTCTTTACACTGGTCGTTTCGAGGATGATGAAAAAGACATTCTTTTTATTGGCACTTCCACTCATATTCTAGCATATCAAGTGGAATATAATTCAGATATGTTTTATAAGGAAGTGAGTTTAAATTTAAAAATAATATATAAATTTTTTTTGCGAATATTAAAAAGCATATATAAGTGTGAGTTTTAATTTTTTAGATGCTTGATGGAGCATATTCCATATGTGTGGGAAAATTAAGCTGGCTCTCTGGAAGAGTGGTTGTTGTAGGAGGAAATGGCTCTGTGAGTGTTCTGGATCGCAACGGTGTCGAGCTTTTCTGGACGGTGATGAGTGACATGGTCTCAGCCTTGACAATCTTTGACTTTGACGGAGATGGCGAAAATGAAGTAAAACTTTTATGTGCACCTACTGATAAGCTATTCCAACAGTCACAAAGACATGAAAAATTTGTTCAGTTTCAATGAACCGCGTGAGAAAAAAAAAGAAAAATAGTTTCAATGCTGTAATCTTAAAACTGCGGAGTACCGTTGCTGATAATGCTTGTATTTTTATTTTATAGTTGTATCAACATTTTTAGCTGTTTTCATCAGCTTTTATTATCACATTTTAATTTGAACTGATTATTTATCAATTAAATTTTTTTATCTAATTTCATTGAAAGTTTTTGTATCATTTTTTCTTCTTTAAAACACTTTGTTTTCATTGATCTCAATTTATCTCGGATTTTTTATTACAGCTTATTTCAGGAACTGATGATTTTCGTTTGAGGGTTCAGAAGGAAGACTCAATTTTATGGGAGACCAAAGAAACCGCTTCGGTGATCATTCTGACGCCGTTGATAGGAAAACAGTTTGCATATGCTGTGAGCAATGGCACCGTGGGTGCATATGATTCTGTACATAGATTATGGCGAGTTAAAGTAAATTTCAAACAAAAAATGCAGAAAGATTTACTACAAGATTAGGAAATAAAATTTTTTATGTTCTTCTTACATTACAGTCGAAGCATAAAGTAGTTTCAATGAAATGTTTCGATATAAACGGTGATGGTGTCTTCGAACTACTGACTGGCTGGAGCAGTGGAAAAGTGGATGCGAGATTATGCGGCACAGGAGAGATCGTTTTCAAGATTCAGTTACCAGTTGCCATTGCAGCTTTGGTTGAGGCTGATTATAGAAAAATTGGAAAGCCTGATTTAATTGTTGTAACAGTTACCGGAGAAGGTAAAAAATGTATTATTTTATTTATAAAAATACTAAAAAGATGAATGTCAAATTTCATTAAATAATGATGTTTAATGTTTTTAAAAGTAGAATACATTATTTGATTAAATTTTCACATTTTATTTAACAGTTAGGGGATATGCTCAAGGATCAGCAAATGAGACAGCAGAGCCGGATGAAGCGTATCAGAAATTGTTAACGAAGAAGCAAAGTCTTCAGCAGGAGCTTCGTCAAAGGACAGGAGCTGTACCAAGTTTTTATATGGGGAACAGACTAGCAATCGTACTGGCTTCAAAGAAAGAAGCGGTTCGACTGGGACTCGCAGCTGGACCTGGACTAGCTGTGAGCTCTTGTATATTAGACACCTATGAATCTAATTTTCTTAAGGAATCTTTCCAAACATGAACTTTCAACAAAATATTGATTTGACTTTTGTATTTTTTTTCCGTAATAGATTCATTGTGCGATTGTGTTTGCCGAAGGAATTTTCGATGGCGAAACTCTCGTAGCACATCCAAACAAACCTTCTGGCGAGCTGGAAATTGCCCTTAGACCTCCTACAAATGGTCCCGTCGATATACACGTAAAGATTTGTATAGGACCGCCTGATTCGGAAATTTATCAGGTCAGGATTTTTTTAAAAATAATTATAAAGTGTATTTTAAGTTTAATTATTATTAATTTTAATAAAAATTATTTCATTATTGTTTACTAGGTTATGGAATTTATGAAACAATTGCCCCAATTTTGTATGTACGAAGTTGTAGACAAGCCGAAAAGTATCAATGAAGAATGGAAAAATAGTACTGTCAGATTTGAGGTATTAATTACAATGAATATAGTGATTCTATTTTAATGATGGAATTTTTATTTTAATGGAAACATTTCATTTATAGACTCTGGATAGACCACAAAGGATAGCTCTTTGGTTGAGTCAAACTTTGATTTTGAACAAAGACATTGAGGTCCCAGTAGCAGGACCGGATGCTGGGACCATTAAAATCTGGCTGCAAAGTTTAAGAGATAACAAGTATCACTTCCTTTCTGTGGATGTTGCAGGAAAAATGACTATTTATACTGAGGACGTACCTTTTGCCGCAGATATTGTTCAATCTCTTGCTGTTTATTTAGGTCTTAGGGAACTCACTTCCGAGGCAAATTTACCTTCTGAGGAACATCGTCTTTCAGAAATTTTAGAAAAATTAAAAGGTAAAATAATATAATATAAGAAATGCATGAAAATCGATCAAATTGATTTTGAAAGAAATATTTGGTTAATCAATAATTTTTTTTCAAAATTATTAATGAAAGTTAAATTGTAGGGTTCAAAGAAATTGAGTCGAAATTACAAGCAGAGGCAGCTGGGAGCATGGCACTAATTAAGAACCTATTGATTCGTCTGGAAGATGCGAGAATTTTGATGAATGTAGTGGACATGAGACGTCGCCTTACCCAACTTAATGCTGTTAACAGTGACCTTATAAGAGACCACGAGATAAGAGTGAAGAGCTTCAAGGAATTCTCATCGACCTTAAAGGATCTGAACATCGGCATACAGAACGTCGCTAGACTTCGAGGTGAGGTGTTACGCAAAAGTTCTTATCTTTGAATGACATTTTTGGAATTACTTCTTGCGACATTCACGATAACTGTAACATTTTATCAAGTTATTTTGAATGCTCTATGAAGCACTAGTTTGATTTATATCTTATTTATTTTAGCGTTCATATTATTGTGTCAAATATAATACTTCGAATTCAAAGAAAAATGTGAAATAAATTTAAAACTGGTAGTGATATTTCTTTTTTTAGATTAGAAATAAAAGATTCATTTTATTATTTTCCAGTTGGGAAAGCTGTGACGAGCACGATAATGAAATGCAGACAGGCGATTCTGGATCAAGACTCGAAAATCCTCGTTTTGGCTATAAGACACGGCTGAGAAAACAAAACATACAAAATTATAATCAAATGTTAATAATAATTTATAAAAATAAATTGATTGTTTAAAAGGAGGATGTAAGTAAATTTCAAATTAAAAAAATTTACTTTCCCTTATCTACACTTGAAGATTAATTTTAATCTGCGGATATTGTTTACAATCTTAAATAAAATGCATAAAGGTGAAAAACAAATTGAATACTGCAACGAGTGCAAATGTTAATTAAAGGTTATCGTTGAGACAAAACTTTATACAACTTATCAGTTTGGAGTTCTGCGGTCCAAAACACTCGAGATGTAGAATGTCAAACTTTAGTTTGCAACACAGAAAGACGGAGATACGAAATCAATATGAAAGAAATTGTAACTTATTTTTAAAGGTGGACAATAAAATTTTATGATCAATTCATGCATATTTTTCACGATACTCCAATCAAATTCCTCTCTTGAACGTTTTTATTTCACCTTATTTTTTCGCAACATTATCAAAAGCTTTCATTATTATAAATATTATATATATATATATTCTTTGTTTGATTTAGAATGTTAAAATAGGTTATGGGACTGTAATATCAGAAATAACATAAAAAAGGGTAGGTAAAAATATGATGTATTTCATTTTGTTTACATTGATTCTCGTATAGCTTCATAAAATTGGCCTTGAATTGTCAAAAAAAAATTTAAATGATGATAATAAATAAATATTTGATTGTTGTTTATTGACTTTATAATTAACATCTGACATAGTATTATTACAGAATCAAACAATGCTAGACAAAAACATTTCTTGTTTTTTCTTTCAAAATTTCCCGCGCATATTAAAGTTTTCCGACTGCACTGCAGCGACCTCTACAATTTGATTCAAAATAGTATCACAGGAGGTATTTCAAACAACATCCTTCCTGCATCCCTTTTAATTGATTGCAAAATCTCGATGGAAAAGATTAAACAAATTGAATGCCCGTTTTTTTTATAATTCGACACTGTGACGTCATCAAGGCGCACGCTTGGCGTCAGTTCGCCGCGGCCCGCCGCAGGGGTCAGACGCCTAATGCCCGCTCTTCCAATTTTCAAGCTTTTTTAGGGTGGATTCAGCCTAAACATGGTAAAGATAAATGCGTTTCTTTATTTTAATATCTTTGACCAAAAAAATGATCAAAATTCGGTTATTGCGTCATTAATAAACGAAAAAATAGGTTTGCAAAATCGGGTGACGCCATTAAAAGTTTTTTCGTTTAATCGTCAACCACTACGTTTTTTGAGAAATTTCAACTGCTATATTACAAGATCAAATTGTATTAAACAAACGTGTCATGATTGAACTTGTATTTAAATTCGGATTATTTTGTTTTTATGTGGAAAAAAAACAACTGTCGTTTTCTCGCAAATTGTAATGACACCGAAGTTTTCGGTGTCATATTACCCCCCACGCTATATTCCCGGAAAACTTTTCTTTTAAAGTAACATTTTTACAATTCTACATAACACGGTCACTTTCTTCAATCTCTCGCGTCTCGAAGTGCAATAATTTATTGAAAAATAATGAAAAATAAAAAATCATTCAAAGGGCGAAGGAAGAAAACATAGCGGCCATTTTTGTTACCTGACGCCGGCGGCTTTGGCGTCAAACATATCCGTTTTCATCTATGCAATCTTCAGCATATATTCATTATTTTCTCGATATTTTCCATTAGGAATCATTACTGGATATTAATGTTCATTTATTTTTTATGAAATAATTATACAGTAGCTGAAAATAGGTTAAAAACGAAATTAAAAGTCACCTAACGGTCGTTGCATTGCGAAATAAACAGTTGTTTTGAAATCTATTCAATATCAAAGTTATTTATTTGGTGGCAAGGCCTATGACTTTCTGTGGGTGTGCATCGGACACGCAAGTGCGGTATTTTCGTGTGCTTTTTAATACTATTCGCGAGTGTAATCGAAATTTTACCGAAAAAGTAGTGCCGGGGTGTTCGCGAGTGCGCGCCATTTGTGACGTCATCATTTTCAAATATTCACGGCCCAACGTTGCTCCACCTTTTGCTGCTGTCTGTTCTTACTGGGCATCAATCGTAAGCAATTTTTTTTCACGAAATCATTCTATTTTAACAAATATGATAACGTAATTTTAATAATAATCGCAATAATAATAACAATAAACAATTGTTAACAATACTGGTTAAATAATTTTATGAATATCACAGTTAAAAACTGATGTACAAAAAATTGTATTAAATAAAATAACTTTAAAATAACTTAAAATAAGTTATTTGATTTATAAATTATATAATTATTATATATTAAGAACGAAGCTATTCGCACAGCAGAGTATATAAGAGTATATGAGAGTATTCGAGGGAGTACGTAGAGAGTATTCGAGAGAATACATAAGAGTATATGAGAGTACATGAGAGTCCACGAGAGTACACGGAAGTATACGAGAGTAAATGAGAATAAAATTAAAATAAATAAATAATTAAATAAGAATATAATAATATTTCAAAATATGAGGGATGATAATTTGAATGATATAAATTTTGGAAATTTGTTCATGTAATTTTTTTTTTTGAAAAATAACAGAAATAACACGAGACTAGAAACAAAGTGTTTCAAAATGAAACACTGTTTTAGAGGAAATTTTTGAAAATAAACTTTGTTTTGAGTTTTAAAAAATAAAAATTACACGGAATTCGGTTGAAATAAAACTCGGTTAGGGTGGAAATTGTTGAAAATGGAATTTTGTTTCTGTTGAATTTGGTTTATATAATTGATGGTATAATTTGGTAAATTAAAAGTTTGTTTTCCGTGAAGTTAACTTTATAATAATAAATA